>NBNE01000699.1:0-18276 GCA_002215365.1 Phytophthora megakarya | reverse complement strand
TTGTTCATTATGAACTCTACCAGTTACTTCCACATTGTCATTTACCTCCACTACAGAACCCCCAACTTGAGTAACAGGATTCAGAGTTGTAGATACTGGAGGTACGACAAAGTTGTTACTTTTCAACTTGGCCAGTAAATTCGTCACATCCTTTCGGGTCACTTTCTTATCAGGTTCTTTTTCTGAAATATATTTCTGAATCGCCCCTTGTTTCATTCCCGCTTTTCGAAGTTCACTCACAACTTCCAACACCATGGGATTTTCCACTTTTCGGTTCCTCGGATGAAACATAAAAGTGTCCGAGTTCAGTGGGTGGTTGTGTAAAGCTCGTTGTTGCGTCACCACAATTGCCCACCCACTGGGTTTCGAAATATCACACTTTTCAGCTTTCCTCTTTACCACAACATTCAACTTAGCAGGACATTCCCTCGCCCGTCGCGTCTGATTCGGTCGAATGCCTTTACCTGTACTAGTACGAGGTTTGCCTCCATGGGTACAAATTAACGTTTTCGAGTAATATTTCAGTTCCGACGGCATCAGGCGATCCCGAATTTTGGAAATTTCACCGTATTGGTGGAGCAATTTTTGGTTTCGAGTGGCAATGGATGTGGAGGTCTTGCTTACGTAAACTTGGAACGTCTGGCGCTGGTACTCGTCAAAATATAGGTTGAAATCCTCCCATGTGGCGAATATCCTGGCCTGAATGAGTGGCGCCTGTACGAGAGAGGCTGGGTCGGTAGAGCCATCATTCTCGTCCATTCTCCTTCCGGTATTATATCAAAATACTTTTCATTGGGTAAAACATTATTTGTATTTTACCCAATGAAATGAATTTTGTTAAGATGGCTACATAAGTTGCGGGAAAGTAGCCATTCGAAAGATGGCTACATCTGTGATTAATATTCGACAACTATTTACTTTGTTGTTAGGAATACGGGGTTTTTGGACAGCAAAGAATAATTGGCCACCTCCAACAAAATTCCTAACGTCATTCTAACTGATTTCGTCAAGGTTGAAATCTTAGTTAAAACTGTAGGCATGGCGAGATATATTAATTTATTTTTTTAACATTGATGCTAGATGTTCATAGACACACTGGTTATCCTCAGGACGTTGATGAGGACAATCTCGATACTGAAGACATTAACACAAGTCAAGATGACGTTCATCTTTGTGATGCTCGGCGTATTTGACGCAAATTGACGCCACATGACACTGACTTTTTTCAGCTGGAACTGTACATGTATGTGAAAATCAGGATTTTCCAGTCTGCGTGGACAGCCAAATATCTCTTCAAGATGGAACCAGCTACTCTCGAAAACGTTGATGTTTTACAAGCAAAACTTCAGGATGTTGAAGAAGAGCTAGAGACGACGAAGAAAAGGTTGAATGTGAGCTGGCGGAGACGAAAAAGTGTTTAAAAGTTGAGTTGGCGAAAACAAAAATCAGTCTGGAAGCTGAGCTGGTAAAACTGTAAAAGAGTCTGTATGAAGTGAAGCAATAGCGCCGGAAAATAAACGAAGTGCTGACTTTGGTTACAATCACGCTGAATGTGATAACAACCAATATGAATAAAATGCGAGAGGACATCACCAACTCTCAATAGCAGAAAACTTTCGTGTACGGGAATGGTTCCTCGATCAATGTTGAGCATTTGAACAAGAAGGACCACTTGGTTTGGACCTCGTTAAAAGACACCATGTTTGCTTTATCGTCTGATGAGTTTAGTATGCATGTTCAGCAAACGCGATCAGTTCGACAGTGTACTCGACACCTATAAAATCGGACACGGACGTAAAAATATTGCTGAATGGAGACATTTTGCAGTATCAACCTGCTCCCCTAACGAAGGATCAGAATCCCGTTCGTTTTCTCGGAATTCTCAAGAAAAACGACGAACTTGCTATTGTTACAGTAGGTTCAGTCTTGAAGTCTCCAAATTTGCCGATTGAAGTGAGCGCTTTTTCCAAGCAATGTTATTGCGATGTTTTATCTCAACCTGATACTGTTTCACCATTTAAGTTAGGATGAGACAATGAGAATAGCAATGCGAACTTGTTTGTTTAGATATGTCGTGTCTACCACGTTCCCATGCGGGTGAAGCTTACTTTTACTTACGGAACTACAGCGCGCTCGAAATGAATACAACCACCCGGAATGCTACGTTCTGTAGTGCGAGCAATGGAGAGTGTCCAACAGTTGACGAGGTTATCAAACTGTATTTGATTGCACCTGAACAACAGTGCTAGTAGTGAAGCTGTCTAAGCACATGCAATGTATGTGACTTTGTTCGTTTTGAACTTTATGTAGCTGTACTGGATAGGAGATATGCATACTAAGTAGCCTGAACAAGTTTTTGAATCGATGAGCAACAGGGATGAACGGCATGATAATGATCATAAGTTGCCAATGACCTAAACGAACTGGTTCCGCATGAACGGTACCCGTAGAGAAAAAAACAGTAGATTTGAATATGTCTCCAGCGAATCTTATGCCCATATCATCTTTAAGAGAGTGCTGGGTTCACAACATTCGGGACTTTGTTTTCGCTTTTCTCTAAGAAGGTGTTGAACTGGTTTGCAGTCAGTCGAATTGCCTCGTTGGTTGTCTTTTCAGTCGTACGTACGTTGAATACCTTGCTAATGACGGCGGTCGAGTCCAATCCCTCGCTCTTCCACTTTTGAAATAGCTTATTCTGTAACTCGTTTGCGTAGTTTCTCCATAATTGATCCACTTTGAAAGCCTCAAGCTTGACCGCAAACTTATTCTCCCCGCCAAAAAGTGCTGATATTTTACCAATGAAAGATTCATGGAGTGATTTGTCATGCTTCTGGTTGAACAATGTAATGTAGCCTTCTAGCGTGTCGAGCCCTCGGCTTCTAATTACCTTATCGCCCGCTTTGTCCAGTTTTAGTAGCTTGACGACGTCGTCAACGGATTTACCTTCTTTCAACCACATTTTAAATTGTTGTGTTTGCATGTCGGTGGCAATTGTTTTCGTGCTTGCAACATGTTTTGCTTGCACTAGTGCCTTAGCAATGGTTTCGTCACTGTTTTTAATCAAAAGTGCACCAAGCAATGATATGTCAGCGTTCTCGGATTTCGCTCCCAACGTCGTGACATATTCATTCAGTTTGCTTAGCTTTATGTCGCTCATTGAAACTTTCTCCAATCCACCCGCCATCACTATTTTGCCACTCACCTTTTCAAGAAGTACCCGTGTCTCTAATTCCGTGGCTGTTTTCATAGTGAGTGGATCCTTCTTGGCCATTGCAAAAGTTGACAACGCAGTGTTTTTATTGGCAAAACCATTTGACAAGACATTGTACAAAGTTTCCTTTTGGTCAGCTTTTCCGTTGAAGAATGTAATGTAGTTGCTTAAAACTTCAATTTTCCCAATGCGAAGTACCATATCCTCTTCATTAAGAATCTTGAGAGACGAGAATACATTTTCGGGAAATTGTATTTTGTTCCTCCAGCGTGTAAACAGTTCTTTCTCCAACTTGGTCACCACTTCATTCGTATGATCTGTTTGCTTCGCATTCACCAACGCTTTCGTCACAGCGTCGTCTCCGTATTTCGTTATAAGAGTATCAATAACCCAAGTTTGTTTGGAAGCGTCATTGTTCTTGTTCAACTTGTCGGTAGCTTTCAACATCTTCGCAAGTGATGAGCTTTCAAGTGCCGCCTCGATATTCTTTCCAAGCCGCAAAGTATTCAATTTTGATTTGACTGATGTAATTACATTGGTGACGCCTCTTTCTTCAACAACACTTCCAGTTGTTTCGAGCGTCCTCAAGAATCTATTGGGTTTGATGACGTTCTGGTCGAGGAATTGAACAGAAGCTGGGAAGTCAGATTTAGTTTCCTTCGAAAGTGTAGCCGAGGAACTTCCTACACATGTCAGAAAAATGCTAACAATGAGAGCGAAAATTGACAAGGAGCCCATAGTTGTAGTCGAGTACGTTTGAGTTAGAATTTTGAGGAATGAGTGGGTTTGAAGCTTCAGACTCTACAGGATGAGTCAAGTTACTGGCAGTATGCGATTACGGTACTAGGAAGTCAAGGATTTAGATCTCTCAAGAACCGTAATCGTTCACCGATATTAATCGTGATTACCAGCAGTCTTCGAGCTGACAATATGGCGGCAATATGTAAATCTGTTTTCTCATACATATATACACCAATTGCTGGGATGATCAAGTCCAACCAAACGAGTCCTATAAAAGTTTTACTCTACTACGATTATTGCTGTTCACGAGTATTGTATGAACGCAATAAGAGTGGAAAGGTGTTTGGAGAGCAATGAAGGACGTTCATCCAACCTAATACGTTTGCACATACGATTTTATCCTTAGAGTACATAATACGTGAACGCTCTGTAGATATGTAAAATTCTGTTTGTGGTAACATATCTTGCTGCTATTAGGGGCAGGGTTGCTCGTATTCATTCGCATGAATTTTCGAAGAAGAAAACAATCAACGTACAAAATGTAAAAAATCTCCTTCAAAATATAGTCGAGTACGAATACATATACTTGTGACGCTAAAAGTCATGTTACTGCGACGGAACTTCGCGCTGTTCAAACTACTTCAGTGACGTAACGTTAGTCCTCACACTTTTGTACGTCGCATGAGAAGTTTCTAGGATCAACATCCAGTGTTGTATGATATTTTGCCACTTAGTACCCCCACATATTCCGGCTATTATGATTCGTAGTTCTTTGTCCCGCACATAGGCAGTAGGCGAATGCAAAGGGCTGTGCTCGTGTCTACTACTAATCTACCAAAGCTTCTTTCTCACTCATGTTGAAATCGCAACATTCTAGGCGGTGGTCGCTTTGGGGCTACGCACTAAGAACGCCTTATACTCTTCTACTGTCCGTAGAATTACGTCGTCGGTCGTTACTTCCGTCTTGGACATCTTGAATATATCGTTGAGAATGGAGCCCGAAGTCAATCCATCCTTTTCCCACTGTCGAAATAGCTCAATTTGTAGCCTTTTCGCTTCTTTCTTTGTGATTGCATCGCTCTTGAATCCCTGAAGTCTGATCGAAAATGCTGCATCCCCGCCGAAATACTTCGATACTGTCTTGATGAAGGACGTTTGAACTGATGTCTGGCGGTTGTACAACATAATATATTCTTCTAGCGTGTACAAAGCTCGATGAGTCAGTAATTCCTTGCCAGTTCCGTCTGGTTTCAGTAGTTTAATGACATCATCAGCTGACTTGCCTTCCTTCAACCAATTCGGTATCTTGTACCGTGTTAGCAAGTTGGTGGCCGTATCTTTTGTCGATTCAACATTTTGTGCTCGAGTTAAAGCGTATACAATGCGGTTTTCGCCATATTCTGCAAAAAGTGCACCAAGCAATGATATATCGTTGTTCTCGTGTGTCGTTCTCAACTTCATGACGTAACGATCCATTTTTTCCAAGTTGTTGCCGTTCAGAAGTCCCTTCAATCCATCCTTATTCGATATTGTGGTTACTATCCTCTGACGGAGTAGTGTTGTCTCTAAATCTCGAGCCATAATAGCTGTGAATTTATTTGTCTTTGCATCTGAAAGAATCTCAAAAACCTTTTTTTCGTTCCCGAAGCCTCTTGTCAATACATGTAACAAGTTATCTTTCGGATCTCTCTTCCTGTTGAGGAAACCCATGTAGTTTTCCAAAACTTTAATTTTTTCGATGCGAAGAGTTTTTGACTGTTCAGTGCCAAGTTTGAGCGTCGAGAAAACGTCATCGGCAAATTGTTCATTGATCTTCCAGCCCGTAAACAGTTCTTGCTCCAATTTTGTCGCAACATCCTTCGTATCATCCATTTGCTTCGCCCTGAAAACCGCTTGTAACACAATATCGTCTCCGTACTTCGACATAAGTTTACCAACCACCGAAATCTGCTCGGAAGGGAGTTTACCCGTGTTAACCTTTTCAACATATTTCCGTAGTTTCTGCAGTTGTGAGCTTTTCAGAGCCGTCTCAATATTTTTTCCAAGCTTTGAAGTGCTCAATCTTATTTTGAACGTAAGTAAATCCGTCATACCTCTGTCTTCGTCGCCACTATCAGTCGATTCAGAAACCCTCAAGGAACGTGGTCCTGTAGCATCATTTTGGTTGAACACTTGAAAGGAAGCTGGATAGGCAGACTCAATTGGCTTCGATGTTGTAGTACCCGAGAGACTTCCAGTCAAAAAACTGGAAACAACCAGCACTACGATTGATAAGAGTCCCATTGACAGCAGCAATACACTTGTGCACTAGCGGTCAGCTTTATAAATGCGGGAAAGTACCCTGAGGTAATGTCTTGGATTACAGTGCACAGCGTAATCTGTACAAAAATCGCCCTACCACACAATACTTGCTCAAATAACAGCAAGCAAGTAGAGTTTTTCGCTTCTGGGAATGATACCCAATACATGTATGAAGTACTGTAGAACTACGATAATATTAAACGAGAACTATCCTTCTAGTTCGAGTCCGGGGAACTCTCTTTTTCAACATTTCTGGGCCAACCATTGGTGGTTGATTATGCAGTTCTAATGTTGATGCTGCATTTGCACTTCCTCAAGATGCTTTCTGTTGTACACATGCAGTTGATTATGTGGCCTGATGATGCAGTCGAAATTCGAGTCGTGTGCTGGCTCTGGTGCGGTGGTTCCGTGCATCACTAAGCCTTCTAATGAGGATTTTTTCACAAGAGGGACCTTATGTTGCACATATTCCAACAACAGGGACCTATCAATTAACATGGTTTAAAACCATATTTGTTGAGCAGCTGAATGAATCCTCAGTTGCAGTGTGAAGTGCCTTCGAATATCATCTGGGTCTTATTATCTTGGAGTCTAATTACGTATTCAAACGCAGTGCGAATTGACTTCACGTATCATCACCTGAATGTTCAATACGTTCTTGTTGAGAGCCTACGTCTTCAATAATGGTTTCCTAGGTCCCCAGCATGATGTAGGTCCCTGTTGTTGAAATATGTGCAACATAATGTCCCTGTTTTGAAAAAAACTTAGCACACAATGCATATGCATGCTTCTATAAAAGAGGAATCAGAAAGAAAACATGACTTGTTAGTCATTTTATGCGATGGCATGCATGTTGAGTAAAAAAAATTGCCCTAGTATGCAGAGTTTAGCGCAACTGTACAAGATATACAAGGTAGTGAGTGATAAAGGTGATTCTGGATCAGGCACCGTTGCTGTTTAACATTTTCAAACTCCAAAATTGCACTCACGTTATTTTCATCACCCACTTGATGGATCTGACGAATGGTACGTTACATCAATTCCATATACCCATCTACTCTTTTGTCGTAGGTTTCATTTTAGTTCAGTCAAACCGAATGTGTTGTGATGGAGTTGATACGGTGGATATGCACATCTGAAAGAGTGTAGTACTCGTCCAAACTGGCGTACCAGAGCGATTTACAATTACCAGTGGTAATCAACGGCTTATGAGGTGGTAATTTACCACCTCATAAGCCGCTGATGGCGTGAGCTGCTTGGCCTGCAGTATCGCCATCAACTCGTCCACGATCCTGCCGTTGAGCTCAGGTGCACTATCCAACCTTGAATAGTTACGAGGTTTTACTGCAATGTACGGAATCGACATGAAACAGATACTACTAGTAGTATACGATATGAAATTTTATTTGTTTACACACATAGATAACAGGAATTTCATTTTGTGGTTTCTGTGGAGTTTACATTTGTTTGACTCAATATCGACATACTTCATAGTAGAAATTCAAGAACTACAGTGCAATAGTTCGTGGATCAATCGAACACTGGTGCCTACACGCGCATTGGAGTTATGTCATTTCCAACGTTGTTTCCTCTGACCTTGCTGTTCTCTACGAACGTTTTGAACTGCTGTGCAATTGCTGTTATCTTGGCATTGGGGGTCGCTTTCTTACGTACCTTGAACACCTTATTAATGACACTAACTGAGTCCAATCCTTCGTTCTGCCACTTTTGAAATAACTTTTGCTGCAGTGCTATTGCGTTGTGGCCAACTTCTCCATCTCCCGATTCATCCAAAAGCTTGATTGCAAACTTGTCTTCTCCACCGAAACGCTTCGATATTATACCGAAAAATGATTCTTGAGCAGATTTATCACGGTTGAACAATGTAATATATTGCTCCAGTGTATCCAGGCCTCGGCTACTAATCACCCCCGCGAATGGATATTCGTCCAGTCTTAAAAGCGTGAAAACAGCATCAACGGATTTTCCTTCCTTTAGCCACTGATTAAGTTGCTGTGTTTGCATCTCGGTGGCAATATCTTTAGTGCTTGCGACGGATTTTGCTTCCGCAAGACCCTTAGCAACACTCTTTTCGCCGTATTTCGCTACGAGTGTTCCGAGCATAGAAACATCGTTGTTTCGATAGAGCCTACGGATATTCGTGATGACTATTTCCAGTTGAGCAAAGAATTCGCTGTTCATTTTAGCAGTATGCCAGATACCGAAATTGATGGCGTTACTGGCTTTCCGATTTAACACTGCTGTCTCCAAATCTGTGGCTTTTGCCATCGTGAGTTCTTTCTCCTTTGCCTGTCGCAGAATTCGTAGTAAATGGTGTTCACCACCAAAGCCCTCCGTCAAGGCATCTACCATAGTTTCGGTATGGTATTGCTTTCCCTTGAAGAATGCCTCGTAGTTTAAAAGCAAATCAGTCTCCAACTTCATTCCAACGGCTTTCGTGCTTGTATCATCTACTCGTTTCGCCCGCTCAATAGCGTTCATGACAGCAACGTCCCCATATTTCTCCATAAGACTACCGACCACCGAAATTTGCTTGGAAGGTATACTACCCTCGTTAAACTTCACGACGAATTTCGATAGCATCTCCAGTTTTGAGTTTTTCAACACCGCATCGATATCGTCTCCAAGTTTCAAAGTGTTCACAACATCCACACCATTTTTTCTTGTGGCTAGCCAAAAGTTCAATTTGGTATTTTCCTTCAACTTCGACGCCCTGGACACAACCGCACTGGCAATGGTGTCAAAATTTGCCCTATCTTCGTCGTTTCCAGTCGATTCGAAAGTTCTCAATATTCTCTTGTGTATTACGTCTGGCTTGTTGGTTACATGGCTGAAAGCTGGGGACGTTTGCTCAGGTGTCTTTAAGTCGATCATAGCCGAAGAACTTACAACACATGCTAACACAAGCACAGATACTAACACTGCTAGTGAATATCCCATTGCGATCTTGCCTAATACTTCGAGACAGGTAATTTGATGAATGAAGGAGTGAGGAAGTCACTGGTACTAACAAGATGATTCGTGAATTTTTGTGATGAGTACATTGTACCTCGTAATCCTATAATGTATGTAATCACCAGTAGGCGTAAGAGAGAATTCACCTCTCTGTTCTACAGGTCATACATGTACTGTATCAACACTCTTTGGTTGTCTGGGTAATGGTGGAGAAGTGAGTAGGTAAACAGGTTTTTTGTATGAATTCTGTTTGATATGGATCAGATGCTTCGATCGTAGATACAAAGACCATGTGGGGAGGTTATGAAGGCAGGTGAACCTCAACAACAAATTCAGCCAAGTATTGCACATGGTACTTGATTTGGATGGAGTACAAAGTTGTGGACTTTGACCAAGCTCGTGCTGCCTTGGTATTTGGTTTCCAAATGATTGAAATCATACCTTCAAAGATTTTACGTGTCTGGGAGTTTTTTTTCGAACTTCAACATGTGTGTAAAGTACTTTTCTATTTCGCAGTCGCCCTAAAGCAGGCGATCTTTAACTCAGTTTACTTGGTGAAAAATAGTTCTACGTTATTTGTACCGAAACAGAAATACTAACTATGCTGCAGGAGGTGAACAATCGAAAACACATATTTTTTCATATCATGTCGACTCATGGAATTACACTGAAACACCAACAGCTCTTGGCTATTTCGGCTTGAGTGTAAATGCAATCACCGAGCTGTAGGATGACCGAGACTCGTTTATTAGCTATCTCAGCATTCCGATTTCTAAGACGCGACTCAAACCGCTGTACTACCACCAGTTTCGCACCATGTTAACGATTCCGCTAGTACGCTATACGGTACAAATGACGTATACTCATTTATCAGTTTGAAGATAGTAGGGAAACATATTCCTTTGTTTCTTTTCAATTGAATTCAATTAGATGAAATGGAATAAAATTTTGTTTAGGTTTTGATAAAAGAGGTAGTAAGCTGTTCCAAGTATTTTATCCGGATCTTATCGTGCAAATAGAGGTAGGTGTCAAATTCCCGCATCCGAACAAACACATTGTTGATTTGGACCTAGAAGAAGCGCCAACAGTGACACTGTTGTACTGCACAATAACTAAAGGTCCCAAGATTGGATTAGCCGGCATCCTTGATATGCAATCAAAATTAGTGTCAATACTACAAAAATTCAGTCCATTTCGTAATAGCAAAGAACTTGTTCACATCACGTATTTCCAGTTTTAAAGAACTTGTCTATTCAATTGGATACCAGAAGTTACTTTTTCTTCGTACGGTTCAAAGTTAGTGTTGACCCGGTTGTAATTTCACGTTCATTAAGCAGATAGTGTGAAATCATTTGACGTGGCTTCGTAAGCTGTCAGCGTTCCAGTCGAGTCCTTCGAGTACCCGCGGTGGATAAAGCGATACGTCCCGGTCACACTGGTATGTCCACCAGATCGAATATTCCACTCGCAAGTGTTTTTGCTTTCAGAAGTACCATAGCGCTCCCAGAGGTAGCGTAGGTCCCAGTGAGCATCCGTAAGAACCGTTATGTACGACCCATTTGAGTCGAGCTTCTGGATATCGCAGAACGATGAAACTTTCGTCAGTGCGTTCATTGGGTGTGCTCCAGCGAATACTGCCGATGCCACACTACCAGCACCGTACGAACTGGAAGGTTGTGATCGAACGTAAGTGAAGGATTGATTGGGTGGTGCAACATCAACCGTGTCCAACTCAACCGCAGCGAGTTCGGTCCGATTGAACTGGAGAGGAGTGGGCCCTACATCCAAAGGCACAAAATGATCAACCACCGAAGCTGCAACTCGAGATAATTCCTGTTGCACTGCAGCTAATTGGTTAGGACCGAATAGCGTCGAAGCACCTTCGTAATTTTGGGTAAGATATTCCTCCTTTGTGGTCATATACCCCGCATAGGCATTACTGATAGCTGCCAGCTCCACTTCAGTAACACCAACTTGTGATAGTACAGTTTTCACAGAGTTTCGAATACGTCGTCCAGCCATAGTTGTAGTCTCGAAGTTCGTCACAGCAATACCAAATTGTCCAATCTTCACAATTTGCACTGGAAGGATACTTGG
This sequence comes from Phytophthora megakarya, assembly GCA_002215365.1. Classification (NCBI taxonomy): domain Eukaryota; phylum Oomycota; class Peronosporomycetes; order Peronosporales; family Peronosporaceae; genus Phytophthora; species Phytophthora megakarya. Next base: position 6,950 of record NBNE01000699.1, on the reverse strand, counting down.
TACCCAAGGCGTAGGTTCCATTAAACCAACCGCTAGTAGCGGTACTTTGTTGGCATTTTGGCAGTCTTGCACCCACTGCGGTGTCTCCTGGAGCATGGCACCGGTGGACACGAGTTGTTCATTCGGTGTAAGTTGACCCTCTGTAACATTACCAGGTCCTCGACCATCTTCAGTTCCAGCAGCGAAGTTTTGTCCTAAAATTGCAGGACATGTTCTGTTGGCGTATGGACCGTTGGTAGTAGTATTTACTACGTCTAGCGTGACGTTAGAAAAGTTAACGTACGATAGTTTGGCAATAATGGAGCCTTGGATGAGCTCGGAGGGACTGTTGATCAGAGCTGAAAGTGTATCAAATTGGCGCTTGCCAATAATTTCAGCAGATTCGATCGTATTGTTTGCCTCGCCATGGAACGTGCCATCTCCATTATCAACTCGATTCGGACTCACATCACCAGCATTTGAGATACCAATACCAACAATAACATTATCAAATTCCTGTTCCATCAGAAACTCAGCATATCCCTTATTATCGCCACTGATGAGATAGTTTTTCGCCGTAAGACTCGTGGAATGAACGGGGTAGAAAGCGAGAACACCTCGAAGTTTTCCAGCGTCATTGAAAAATTGTAAGGATCGCATTATAGTATCAATGTCACCTCCGTACAACGCTCGTTCAGATGCCGGATTGGCAAGATAAGCGGATGGAGACCGATTCTTACCACCTTTATTGACTTCACCCTTGTTCCAACGGATAGTACCGCTTTCCACAGAGTTATGAGCAGCATCGATAGCTTCTACGATACCGCTGACGATTTTGTTGAAATTTTCAGGGACGAATCCAGAGATGGTAACATCATACAGGAAATAACCAGCAGTACCTCCTGGCCCCGCATGCGTGTGAGTGGCATGGAGAATAACGTTTTGCTCGGTGTAGAGACCATTGTACTTCAATGCTAATTCCGCAAGAACTTCTTGATGAACAAGCTGCATCACAGACATCAAGTCGCAGTTGACAAACATGATTCTGTTGTTGGTATCGGGGTCTTCAAGAAGGAAAGCTCGAGCGTATAAACGGTTAAGAATTCCAGCGGTAGTCTCGTTTGAGTCAGCAAACCCCATCATGACAATCTCAGCAGCTGGCCCCGTGATGTCGCTCTTGCCAATACCAATGTTGTACGCAATAGTAAGCTGGTTCACAAGGGCAACGAAGAACCAGAACGTGAAGCCCCACATGAACCTCATTGTAATGACACCCGATGTAGAAGCAACAAGTTTGGAGGGGAGATTGTTTGATGAGGAAAATTTGGAAATGAGAGAGGTCATATCGGTACTTCCCTTGGAAGTTTTCCTGGTGAGATACAGCACTCGTCTACAAAGCACATTTGGACTACAAGTTTTAACATATGGGAGCTCGCAATCAAAACCCGTTTACCAGAACGGGTTGCGAGATATCGCTTGTATGTACACACGCACTCATTACCAGTCATTGTTTAACCGGCTGTGTGTTTTCAAAGCTGAAGATATCCAAGGTAGCACGGTATTTTTGATTGCAAGACGCGATCTAGCGATCACGACAACTATTTCATGTATCGAGTAGCATCAAGACTTGAGTCTAGTGGGGATTGATAAATAACATGTACATGTACTAAATGTGCATTTGCTGCTGTTGCGACGGTTATTTGTTCATTGAACGATACACGTACCTGTAGATTTACGTCAAGAAGAGCAATAATCTTACAATAATACTATGTGGTTCTGATAATCAGGCCATTGGAAAAATAATAAAATAACAATATTGCTGGTATTATATTGACGGAGTTATTATTAATTGAGTTTTAGCACTTGCAGTATAATACACAACTATGAAAAATACAATTGTATTTTCGTAATTGGACAATTGTCCATTCACTTTAGGTGTATATCCGTTAGACAAATTTTGTGAGGTTGCCTACCAGCTTTGTGTGCGATATAATTCTCCAATTTGCACACTCAAGCAACGCACCCACTCCACTACCAAGCCAGCAACCGATGTCGTCATGCTGTTTATTGACGAGATCACGCTCAATATTTACCAATGGTTGGATTGGATTATCAACGAAATCTACCAATCACGGAGGTGCAATATATTGCAATAAGTGCAATCATTATTATTGTTATTGTCGCTATTGCAGCCATTATTACGGCGCTATCGCTACTGACCGTATAATCTTTAATTGTATTGACCAGGGCCTGCTGATAATATATCGTGCCTTTGTTATTGGTACCTTACGCCACACACAATGTGTGACACATCGAATACTTGTCGAGTTTCATATGAACAAACAGAATCCCTCTTCGGATGCCGCATACAGCGCGTTCGCCAACCTCAACAAATTATCTTCTACATGTACTTCATCTAGAAGGAAACGCTGTAGAATATCTGAAAAACTCATTTGCAGAAGATTTAGTAAGCATATCAACCAGGTCAATGATAACAACAGATGAAATCTGTGACCTGCATTGGTTTCAAATTCGTATCTGTATAATACGAATGGAACTTTTTACTCTTCTTTCGCGTTGGATGTATCATTTGCGCTGTTGTTCACAGTTTTCTACTTCCCCAGAAACTCTTTGAAGTGACTAACACTAGTTTCTGATTATCTGTAGCCTGTGACTCGAGCACATTAAGTTTTTTCTGGTAAGCCAGCTTAACCGAATACACACCTTCGTCCCACCATTGGTCAAACATTTTTTTCTCTAGCTTTTTCGCTCTGGGTCCCATCCATCGATCCAACCGTGCCTGGGCAAGATAGGGCGCCAACTTATCTTCCCCGTCGAAATGTGTGGCCAATTTTCCGATGAAAGAAATATCAGCGGACGTTTTGGAGTTAACCAATTTAATATACCCTTCTAGCACATCCAGACCGCTAGTAGTAACAAATCCAGCGTGTGTGTACTTATCCAGATTCAGGAGTTTGAAGACAGTATTTACAGATTTTTTGTCCGTAAACCACATTTCAAATTGCTGAGATAGCATGTTCGAGGCAACTTCTTTTGAGTTTCCAAGTGCTTTTGCTTCCACTAAACCTTGAGCAACAGCTCTATCGCCGTAGTTTCCGATGAGCGCCCGAAGTAATGATACGTCATTGTCTGGAAATTGTGTACTTAGTTTCAAGAAAATCTTTTCCAGTTCATCCAAATATTGGCCATCAATCATTGACGATGTTCGCACATTTAGTTTCGTCAGTCGTCTTTCCAAGTATTGCACGAGTACCGTCGTTTCCAAATCGTTTAACTCTTTGGCCGTATGGATCGCTTGGGGTTCTTTCTTAGCTACAGCAATCATGGACAACACATTTCGATCACTGCCAAAAAATTTCGTTAACGCTCTTCCAATTTCTTCGATGTACTTCGCTCCCTCGAACACTGAAGCATAGTTTAAAATCAAATCAGTCTCCAACCTGGTCGCTACATCCTTTGTTCTTGTGGATTTCTTTGCGTTCACAATACCAGTCATAACAGCATTTTCTCCGTATTTTTTCATCAGATTGCCCGTCACCGACATGTGCTTGGACGGGATTTTCCCTTTGTTCAACTTGTCAACGTATTTCCATATTTTCTTCAGTTGTGAGCTTTCAAGTGCCTCCTCGACATTAATTCCAAGCTTCGAAGTGAGCGATTTTAACTTGGCTAATGCAATTGCATCCGTGACGAAGTTCCCTCTGTCTTCTACCTCATTTCCAGTCGATTCGTACGTCCTTAACAATCTCTTGGGTACGACATCTTTCTGGTTGAGGAATTGACCATAAGCTGGGAAGTCTGCTTCAGTTATCTGAGAGGAGATGGTGACCGAGGAACTTCCGGCGGATACCAGAAAAGTTGCAACAGTCACCACTACGACTGAAAAATATCTCATCGATCGTGTTCGAGCCACTGAGCAATTTGAGGAATGAGTGGAAAAGAACACTCTACAAACCATGCCAAACACGATTACGATATTTGAAAACTAAGCTTCACAAGTGACTAATAGATTATGTTCGATTCCCAAGGATCGTAATCGAGTTTGACATGGATAACAAGTGCAGATGTGCTCAAGAATTTCCCCGCTCAGCACTTCTACTGGAGGTTAATTAAACGTAAAGACTTTCACAACAGAATAAACCTTACTAAGTAAATCGTCTACAAACCTATGGAACGAAATAATAAAATCTCAACACCACGTTGTGTTGAGGATGTCTATCCGACTTTGATAACCGTAAGCTCGGCTTCAATGTCACTAAAAGCACCCTGAATTTCAACCCTCAGTTCTTGATTTGATTGAAAATAAGTACTGCATACAAGGCACACATTATTATCCTGAATGTGTCAGTAATTTCACCAGCGCTCGAAAAAAGTGAATGTTCGTAAGCATTGGGAACTCGCTTAGAAAATGATTCCGTGTGACCTCTATTGGTTATGAATACTCTTACCAGTTGAAACATCTTAGTCTCAAGCTTGATCGCAAATGGTCCTTCCCATGGATACCACGATGCCTCCGCAAGATAGAGCGCCAACTTATCTTCCCCGTCAAAAAAGTGTCGCAATTTTATCGATGAAAGATTTACGAGTCTTCTTCACACTGTTGTAGAACTTAATGTACCTATCTAACGCGTCCAGCCCTGGCGTCACAATGATTCCCGTTTTTGGGATCTCATCTAGCTTCAGTAGTTCTAAGACATCATCAACGGACTTACCATCCTTCAACCAAGTTTCGAATTGCTGCTTTTGCAGCTTGATAGCAACACCGTTAGTTGATTCTGTTGCCGTAGCTATTGCGTTTGGTAAACCCTTAGCAACAGCTCTGTCGCCAAATTTGGTGGTGAGTACCCGTAGGAATGCCATGTCCGGAAAGTTCATATTCATCTTTGAGATGGCATCATCCACCAAACCCAAGTGCTTCAGAACTAAATCCAATTCCATATCCTGTTTTCGTGATGTCATCAATCCCTCTACGTGCTGCATAAGTACCTTAGTCTCCAATTCTTTCAACTCTTTGACCTTATTCGTTGAGAGTGACGGTGTGTTCGCCACTCGAATCATGGATAAAATCTTATCGTCGCCTCCAAAATCCTTCGACAACTTCTTTAATAGGTCCTTTTGATCTGGAACTTTTCCCTTGAATATCGCTACATAGTTAAAAACCACATCAGTCTCCAACGTGGAAGCGACTACTTTTGTATCATCAACTTGCTTGGCTTTCGCAATAGCTGTCAGTACAGCGTCGTCTCCATACTTCTGCATAAGACTTCCAACCACCGAAATTCGCTTGTCTGGGAGTTTGCCCTTGTTGAACTTGTTGACGTATTTCACTAACATCTTTAACTCAGCACTTTGAAGAGTATTCTCGATATTGTTTCCAACGTGTATCGCGCTCAAAACGTCAACACCAGTCTTTTTTTTAATAGCCAACGTTTCAATGTGGTTGAATCTTTTAACATCGTCGTGAATGAGCCAAAGTTTGCTCTATCTTCATCATCTTTCATAGTTGCTTCGTACACCCTCAGCATCCTCTTGCGTACAATAGCTTGATAGTTTTCAGCCTGTTCTTGAACATAAGTTGGCGTCGTCAGCTTTAAGGCAGCAGTTAAACGTAGTGCTGTAAATGTCAGACAAACAAGCAGAACTACGATACGAACGAATCTCATTGGTGACGAAAGACCTGGTGCCCCGTGCTCAAGCGCAGCTCGTTATAGCAGTGGGAGAATCCGCAAATGACTGGTGATCCGGCATACATTGAGCAGAAAAAAGGTTTGGAGGTCATACAATGCGATTGTTTACCACAATTGCTAATTACGTTCAACGAAGTACACGATAACAGATGATACAGATAGCATCTATTGGTTTTGAATTCCTATCTGTATTGCTACTACTGGAATGTTTCGCTCTACTTTCACGTTGGATTCGCAACATTCACAGCGTTGCCCACTTTATGCTTGTTCTCCAAGAACTTCTTGAAGTGACGAATACTACGTTTCTGGATATTGGAAGCTCCAGTCTCAGGTACTTTAAGTTTTTTGTAAACCTTCTCAACTGAATCCACTCCTTCGTCGAACCATTGTTGAAACATCTTTGTCTCAAGCTTGATCACAAATGATCCTTCCACGCGATACGACCGTATGCCCGCAAGATAGAGCGCCAACTTATCTTCCCCTTTGAAACGTGTCGCAATTTTACCGATGAAAGATTCCTGAGTACGCTTCGCACTGTTGAACAACTTAGTGTAAATCTCTAGTGCATCCAGTCCTGGAGATGTTACGACTTGCAATTCGTTGTACTTGTCCATTTTCAGTAATTTGAAGACATCGTCAATGGACTTGCTGTCATCTAACCAAATTTTAAATTGCTGAGTTTGCAATTTTGTGGCAATATCTTTTGAGAGCGGAACAGCCTGTGCTTCCACTAAACCTTTAGCAACATTTCCGTCACCGTATTTCCCGATGAGAATCCGGAGGAATGAAATGTCATTGCTTGGAAATTGTTTACTTAGTTGCCCGAAGAACTTTTCCAGGCCATCCAAATGTTGACCATCAATCATATAGGACAATACGCGTATGTTTCGTTGAATCAGTTCTCTTTCCAAGTACTGCACGAGTATCGCCGTTTCCAAATCGTTTAACTCTTTGGCATTATTGATCACTTGTGACTGCTTCTTAATCTTTCCAATCTTGGATAAAGTATTTCGTTTGCCTCCAAAAAAGTTTGTTATGATCTTCCTCACTTCTGTTAGGTCCTTGAAGATTGAAGCATAGTTTAACAGCAAATCAGTCTCCAACCTGGTCGCTACTGCATTTGAACTTGTGGATTTCTTCGCCTTCGCAATAGCAGTCAACACGTTAGTTTCTCCGTACTTTTTCATCAGATTGCCAGTCACTGACACTTGCTTGGATGCGATTTTCCCCTTGTTATATGTGTCGACATAATTCCATATTTTA
>NBNE01000698.1:0-18297 GCA_002215365.1 Phytophthora megakarya | reverse complement strand
CGTTGGGGCTCTTCTGGAATTCGTACAAGCAGATCATCTTGCATGTTTTCTCCTCGATACAGCCACTGACCGGCATGATAAAAAGTCGCCCAAATCCCGTGTCAAACGCGTTCAGCGCGTGGAAATAAGTCTCTTAGGCATGTATGAAACTCGTCAGTCCTTCATTGTGCTGCCTGCGTACCGAGGGGCTGCAAGTAGGGCTGGAGCGTTCGTGATACGCCCCGGCTCAGTCCTCTCCGTTGCTGCCGGCCTCGTGTCAGCCATGGGCGAGTCTCGCCCCGGCGATGCGGTCGCCATCGTTACATCGCCATCGTCGAACGTTGCACCCCACGCTGCTGTTCCCGTGCTCAGCGTAGCTAAGGGTCCAGTCCAGAAAAAAAGTCGGCGGTCGTCAAGGCCTCGTGCCACTCTTCTCGGTGTTGTTGTTGGGGCTGGCGTCGCCAGCATAGATGCCGACTCGGACAGCGGTCCAGGGACGTCGATAGATAGCCCCGCTCCGTCGTCGCCCTCCATTGTCTTGAGTGAGTTGAAATCCGCGAAAATTAATTTTGTTCTGGCTGAGCTCGGCTACCCAGCCACCTCCACTATTGCGCAATAGAGAAGGAATCTCAAACTGACATGTATTGAGCTCGTTTTAGTTTTAGAGACTGCTCTGTCCTAATACGTGCTCATTGCTGTGTTGCCCTTGTTTTGCCTCCTTGTCACCTACTTAAATCAGGTCCTGGGTTGTACCCAAATGATATTCCAGTGAACGTTTCACTTAGATCCCAGACGTTGTGGCTGCTTGTTGTACCACGGCGGAACAATCGCGAGTTCAAGAATGTGGCACCCCACCAGGCCAAATAAACCAAGTGCCTTAGGACATATAAACTCCATCCTGACATAAACTTGTTACGTTCATTAAGTTTTCGTTTGATCTAAATTGAAACACGTACATCCAAGGGGCGACCACTGGCTCCGGACGATATGCTGCTCCAAGGTAGTGTTGGATTCGGACAATGCGGGCGGGTTCGATTGTCATGAGTTCTTATGAACATGCTATCTCCGTTCAGCAAGTTTCTTTGACGATCCATGTCTCTCTCGGTCCAGGGGGAGAAAGACCACCAGAAGTCATGTTTCTCTCGTGGCGGCGACACGCTCCTCAATGATCGAGAGCCCTAGGAAATAATATGCAGCCTCGACTGTTTTTTATTGCTGGTAAGACCTTCATGGCGGAGCCCTCTTGAAGTTGTGCTGGTTGCCGTCGTCGGTAGCAGAGGTACCCGTACACGGCAAAACCATTGGTGTAGACTACCGGCCAGGTTCGAGTTCCAAGGAGAGGGGGTCCATCGGCTTGATTAATTGTCCCGCCGAAAATGGCACGGGGGGAAGGATCCGTACATATTAAACATGTTGATTCGTGTTGTGGACGTCGGTTTTTAACGAGCCCTTCAAAGTGATAAAGGGGTGATCAGGCCCTGATAAAATGGGTATGAAATCGTCAATAAATGTTTTAATCACTTTTATACCCTATTCTTTCAATCTTTATCGTATTCATCCCTCATAAAAAGCAAGAAGCAGCTTCTCGACTATATTGCGGAGGCCATACCTCAACTGAGGCTCTACAAAACTTCTACTCAAAGTTTGAAGGAAAAAGCGCAGGTCCTTGCAGCAACTCAGCAGGAAATGGCGGGTCAATCCAGACAACACCAATCATGCATGTAAACCCGGTCGAGGTCGTCATCTTAATATCCGTGAGCGCGGTGTTACTACCGTCCTCTCGCAGATAAGGGAGGAGGAAATACTGCTGTGGATAAATACACTTCGGAAGGACGGAGCGCCAGTATCTAGGAAGATGTTAGAGTCAAAAGGTAAAAAAGGTATCAGAAGGGTGTCACTTACGCTACGATCAATTTAAGCGTCTTTGTCCTGGATACAGCTTTTCATGCGCCGCCATCGAATATCACTCCGCACCAAAACACGTCAAGGCCTAACAACTCCTGAAGATGCTGCAAAAGCTGCTCAAGCTTTTCGAACTGAGGTTTTGCGCACAATTGTTGAGGGAAATGTTTTTAATGCAGATCAAACAGGTATATTAGGTTAACCTCCTTACTTTCTGCGATCTAACATTTTGTTTGTTTGTACGAAGCTGTATTTTAGTACGTTTCTAAGCGAACAATTAAGGCTAAGGGTTCCAAGACAGTATGAGTTCGGTGCGCAAAAAAGACAAGCAAAGAGCAACTGCAATACTGCTTTGTGATTCGAGTGGCAACAAATTTGATCCTTTTATTTTGTTCAACAGTTCTCCAGCTGTGTAAAAAAAGCAAACTGCTAACAACGCTAATCGCAACGGCTTCGGCACTACCGTTTGAAAGGTGATAAAGAGGCTTCGAATTTTTGATAACAAGTCAGCATGGTGGAACAGTGATTTGTCGATCAAATTCTTGGGGTCATTTAGCAAACAGGATTAATTGAGATGACAACGTCCTTAAGCTATGAGATGAATTTAGTGGACATTGGTCACCTTCCATCATTGCATATGCAGCTTTCCTCAATCGGATAATTTTAACAGTGCCCCCAAAATATGTTCATGTTTGCCAGCCTGCAAACATATCCTGGAATAAACCTTTCAAAAGAGAACTCCGAGTGCTTTGGATAGATAGGCTGAAAGCGCGGTTGTTGTCATATAAACAAGATAAAGAACAGCGTTGCAGAAGAAAAGATCAACTGGAAGCTAAAATTGTACGTGTACAAATGGAGATGGTCCAGAAAGCGCAAGCAGAACGGTTGCAGCACTGCACAAGAAAATTGACAATGATAAGTTTGCATTCGTGGCTCCATCGCGACCTGATATTGAGAAGAGGATTACTGGTTGCTTGGCTAAATTGTCGCCCACTACAATTATCAGTGGCTTTGCGAAAGCAGGGCTTATGACAGATATTCGTTGAGCCTGCTCAAAGGTGCAACGAATTTTTGACGTCGATAAAATTGTCAAAGACTTAGATGAGAATCATGTTGCAGATGAAGTGGTGAATTCCGATGATGACAAGAGAATAAATCTAAAACTAACGTGCGTCGGCCCGAGGAAGCTCCTACGTTGGCTTCATCTTTCGCTTCCGTTGGTCAAAGGCTATTTTCGAGCTACTCTCGAAAATATCCATTTCAGCAGTCGTACGTTATCAATGAATAAGGGCGTGCCATGAATGGCACCTTGAAAATTTGCATTGAAGCACCTCGATTACCAGCGTGTAGCTTGGAGGATACCCCTATGTTTTGCAGTGGTGCAGGTTTGTAAAGCATCATATTCCCCTTTCGTTCCGTCAGCCGTCCTCAATTCGAGTGTACCATTCAACCACATCAGACTTCCATCTTCCAAAGAGCTTTACCACCAACTTATCGAACCCCACGTTAATCAGTGCAGTCGCACCTCCACTTAGTGAGGTCCGTAGCTACTTCGTCATATCCCAACACTTTGAGCGGCGAGTTGGATAGCATCTACGACGTGTTGTACCTACAAATTCGTACTTCGATCGATCTTGCACAATAGTGTGTCCCTTTGAACACCGAGTAATTTGTGATGTTGTACTAAATGCCACGTCGATAATACTGGGCAGCACCAGTTATGACCCGAACGCGTTAGCTTTCGACTGGCCCCTTCTCTAAATTGATCCACCTTGCTTCCTCAAAAATTGATAACCATTGCAGCTACATCTTTTAATCTAGCCACCTCAAATTCATCATGATCTACAAACTTGACGTCCGATCTCTGAATGGCCTTTTGAACCGACTGCTAGATACTCTGAGCGTCTGAGAAGAAAGAAGAAACTCAGCGCTGAACAGCCAACATGTGACTCGGTGCTGGGTTGATTAAAAGTCGAATTTTGCATGTATTTGTTTAGTATTTCCGTTGTGAGTTATTGGGCGCATCCAGTAATGTTGACTTGGCATTTCCGGCAGCCACTTCGAGAAACCGAGCCACTAGCACCAGTTCCATCACTGGTTTCATGGTGATTATACTGTGATTTCTAGGTCGAGGCCAGTCATTTGGACGGAAGGGACTGGAGGATTTCATGTAAATTTTGCTGCATAGTTGAGGTACTTCTGTCGGTGGTCAACATGAAGAAAAATTAGTCCAGCGAGTTATATGGTTTGATCCACGTTCTTGAGGAAACATCTGCCCTCTAATTCGACGATCCAGGAATATGACCGGTTGATACTCTCAAATTGAAAAAGCTATCCACCAGACTGATGCTTCTGTTACTTACTTGGCTGGTTTCAAGTGTAATTTGTTGCACCAATTGACTGCAGCGGTGTTGGCACTCCAACATTTGACATGAATCAATCTTCCGGCAGACTGTCGGTTCCACTGGGGAACCCCATGTCCATAGCGCTAGTGCTAATCACAAATGTTCTCTTACGTTAATCGAAATATCTGAAGATGTTGTTGCACTTCGAGATATCATATTCTTTTCGATATCATCAAACTGAATCTGAAGAAACGGATAAGATGAAGGATTCAAAATTGCGAGACCTACATTAGAAGTATCCATATGCAGTTCCACAGCAAGTGGCGGGATGTCCCGATGTCCCCAAACATGGATAATGGGAGTTCTTCTAGATTCCCATGCAACCACATATGGCAAAACCATTTGAGATCGTCTTTTGTTCCATCAGATAGGTGTATTTTACCGAATCGTGGAGTACCTGTGCACTGAGATTGCAAACGTTGGTAGAATGGCTTAGTAGGCAAATTGCCACATATCGAAGTGATCATAGCACCTTGTAAAATTCTGTTTTTGAAGCACGACCTCGGGTCAGTATTTCTGAAACACGTTTTCTGGCCATGATAATTTTTCCATGGAATTGATACCGTTCGACGTGAAGTATTCCATAGTAATCATAGGACAACTACTTCCATGTACCAACTTGAAAATTTAACTTCGTTTTACCGCGCGCGGTCCGAGCACCACTTGCATTGTGTGACGAAGAGTAGCTTCAGCGAGGTGCAGTCTATTAGCGACTTTTGATTCCACTACTATATGATCATCAACCCATTGATAGGCGAAAAATGGATTGTGATCCACAGAACTAGAGACAGCGGCTGGCGAATTGGAGTCCATCAGCCATGATATAGCTCTACCAAACGATGTATACCACGGCAGAGAACCTGCCCATCCAAATGGTGCAGCCAAGTCGATAATAACATATCCAATTCTTTCACAAACGCAGCCATCCGAAAAAATTGATTGCTTCGAGTTTTAGGAAATGACAGGTCATGGATCGTTCGAACTTCATCGTACAAGCTAATCTCTTTCTTATCCACGGCACCAAGAGGACTAAATATGACTTTTGATCACAGGTCCAGAATATTGGCGTCGCCTACCATGTACTGACATCAATTTTGACCGTCTTGAAGGCTTTTTGTGACTGCATGAAAATATCGTTGACACGAACCGTGATTTTAGGTGGTGTTCGTTGCGGCTGTGGACATTGTTTCCATTCAGCATCAATCCCATGTTCATCAATTTGAAGTAGTAAATCAGACGAGGGTAGCCGTCCAACACTAACAATAATCTCTCAGAATTAAGCGCCTTGTTTGGTCTTCAATTCATCTTTGTTTCACCGCGAACAAATCACGTAGCTTCTTCGAGGCTCATATTCGCCGTTCAAATGATGTTTGACAAAGATTTAAAGGCAACTCTGTCGATACTAAAACCAGAGCCGTTCTGAGTACAATCTCGCACAAACCCGCGTTTATAATGCGATGCTGAAATTCCGGCCTCTTCACGACGTAAAACTTCTTCTAGGAGTTGATGGATTTGAGTTGTCGTATGCAGTGACAAGTTACATCGTTTTCTTCTTGTATTCTACTGGTAACAACATGATCTGTTGTTAACTGGCAAATGACATTTATCACTACGATACTTCAATCCGACGTCTGATGTACTCACCGACTGCATCACCGCTTTCTCTCCAACTAAAGATGACGCGTAAATAGGTACAGAATATTTTTCTAATTCTGGCATCCAAATTATGTTCAGGAAACAACAAGGCCTCGATCGACAGCCGCTTGCGACTTCCGATGGCAACGTTTCACTCACCTTCGAGTAAAACACTTACATGGAGCGACTTACGCAGGGAATCCTGTCGATTTTGCTCTTTGTTGAATCTTCACTCTTCAAACAAGGCCTCGATTGATCACTCGCGCTACACATCCCAGATATAGTGCCCTTTGTACCTATTTGAATTACATCATGTATATCATGCTGAGGGCATGTGCGCCCATTGATCATGCTCTTTACTTATCCAAGTTTTGGTTTTATAAGTGATTTTCTGGATAAAGCAATCCCTACGTCTGAGGTGTGTATTACTTCAGGAAAAGTGAGTCATATCTGGTTTCGTCTTTCAAGCCTCCGAAACGCTGTGACAGGTACCTCATACATAGTTGTTTCGTCTTGTGAGTTGCTGAGTCAACTTGCGCGGGTAATTGACGAATGATATGCCTAGATATGCGGCTAGCCTTTTTCTTAGTATCGTGTATGGGCACTTAGAACCTACTCACAGGTAAACTTCTTTGTCCATCTTGTCGAAGTGGTGCTGGGCTTAGTTGCTTGTTGATATGTTGGGTTTGACAGTGTACTTTTACGAACATAATGTCTTTCAGTAGATGGTCCTCGGTCGTGCAACGTCGACTCACCGTGCTCATATCCCCGTTCGATTCAACAGCATCACAAAAATCTTCGAGTACGTCATTTACCCAGTATATTAGACTTGTCAGGTCCTTTGTGAACCGTGATACAAGCATAAGGGTTTCTTCAATAATTGCACGATATTGTCGATCAATTCCACCAGTTCGAAACCGCAAAATTTACGTGCATACTGTAGGTGCGAAATACTCTAGCCGAATCGACGACATTGGTAGCGAATGGAGTGGCTGCGAGAGTGACATAAGAGATGATTCCTAAATAGTATTGTATGTGATTTGTAGCAAACCGTTGAAAATCTTTTACGTATACGGTGCATTTGCTCGTACAGCAGTTTAATAGTCTTATATGAAGTATGCGAAGCTGTTAAGTGCTTGCTGTGATGCACTCACGCGTTCTACGATACCAGTGTGTTGAAGTGCTGTAAATCGCAGCAATTTATCCATTATTCATAGGATTGGAAGATTGAACCTCTATTACACGTTGTTCGAGGATTGGCGCCAAGGAGTACGTCCGAAACACCACCAACGCGGGCAAAATTGGGAAAAAATATTATAAATTTACGAGCTCGACGATCGCTTGAAGAGCGTTACGACCCCTTCGCAGCAACCTGCTTCGTCGACGTCAACACTCTCAGCTTCAACAGAACATTAGGGGGCCTCATCCCATCGACCTTCGACAGGCGACGTCAACGCTACTTGCTTCAACTGAGCCGCGGACCGCACATGGAAGTCACAGCAAGGTACGCAAAGTGGGTATACGTTCTTGGTTGTTTCAGTCTGGTTAAGAAACCATGGACGCAGCTCGTGTTTGCTAGTTTTTCACGTGCAAACGAAGTCACGGAAGAGAGCCCCGGCTGCACTGACTGCCCTGCGAATTAGGTTGTTCGAGAAACGTCAGCGGTATGACCATGCTCTTAGTCCGAATCCGCCACTACCTAACTGTAGCATGTCTGCCTAGGCCTGAATTCGTCCCCTAGATATGCATATGGACATTTGAGTCCGACAAGAGTTTGATGAATCTAATCAGCCTCAGCCGGTAGGTTTTGCTACTTTTTGACGGTCTTGATTGGCATCCTACCCTTCTCTCACGAATTCACGACGTGTCTTTTGCTTTGTCGCAAGACTTCTTTTCATCGGTTGTTAACCCGTTTAACTCTCGTCTACAATAGCTCTCCATATTCTCCAAAGTGAAGGGGGCCAAGGAAGCTTAAACATTATCGTCAAGCGCTTGGACTTCTACTTGCAGATTATGTCGGTTGGATGGGCCAAAAGGACTTGTGCACTACGTTTGGTGTTCCTTACGCAACAGTCAGTAGGATGTTGACTGCGGCTGAGGACTCCATGCAGGTGGCTTTGAAGGCATTCTCTCCAGCTCGCTTCGTATTGCCGACCCTTGATGCCACGGGGATCGAAAGAACAAATACATGTACGTCCTGGGACGATGGGGTTAACATTTCCGGTGGTGTCGGATGAAAGGCTGCCATTTCCACCACTTGCATAGTAGCGCCTTGGATACCCAACGGATCGCGGGGAACCACATCAGAGCAAAGCCGAACGTGATGGCCCGAAGACTTCTCACGAGCCTTTAATGTTTTTGGTTCGGAGGTCTACGGAACACCTGCCGCGTTTGATCTTCATCTCCTGGCTAGGAAATGCAACTCGTGTTACGATCAGAACGAGGTCAAGGTAACTTTTAGTGAAAAAAGTACTACAGGAACCACAAATAGTCGTTACACGAGCGCCAGAAATGTCGGAGGTTTGCGAAATTTGAAATGAGCTTCAGGATCCGAGCGCGCGCCAACATTCAAATCAGGTATAATTCAAGATCGTTACATACTTCAAGTGGCAAATGTAGAGGATGTGTTTAATCCTATAGCGAAGATAAGATTGTTTATGTGGTTGCAGCTTGAGCGGGTGATAAATAGCAGATTAAATGAGATAAAACGCTAGTTTGGTGAGACCATTTTTTGGTCCCACCAAATCGATCGAGTTTAATACGCTAGTTTAATGACCCTTTTAAAGCGCCATATCCCTAGGCTTTACAATTTTATGGAATTTGGCAAGGCACCCATTTGGGTACCTTCCAATACCCCCATATAAAACCGTTTGATCAGTTTAATCGGTAATTTATTTTAAATTACAATTCGGTTTAATCATCACCAAACTGATTGCTGGAATGAGATTTCCTGGAATAGTAAAATTACGTTAAGTGTTTAATCACGTTGCTACTTAAGAGTCGCACTAGAATTGTTTGATCCGATCAAAAAGTGGTCTCACCAAACAATTCATCGTGATTAAACTTTTATGGGCCACCGTTGGGGAGGGTTTTGGAAAGCCCCCAATGAAAGGTATTTATCGAGCAGGGCTTCGCGATCTTTCATTCTGCAGATTTTTTACGACTTGCTTCGTATTCCACACGTGGTACAGAACAGAATGTCCTGATTTTTCCTATCCGAAATCATTCGACCAATGCTAGTACACAAAACTAGTATTATTCCTGGACAGTCAGTAATCATACATGTTGCTGAATTTGCAGGACACGCTGTCCACGCCAAAAATTATTGGTAGAAACTAGAGTCTGATCATATAACCGGCTCAGTAAAGATGTCGCGGAATAATGGAGAGCTTTACTGCTGAGTGTCTTGCAGAGCTAAAGCGGCTAGCCGAGGGGATCCGGGATGACACAGAATGTCCAAGCTCACGTGCAGCCTACGTGAATTCCTACTCTCCGTTTATCTGCTGGTTTCTTAAAAACTAAAGTCAGCTCATTTCACTAGCGTGCAAATCGTCTAGAGAGTGTTGAAGGTCTCTCAGAGAAACAGTTGCGAGCCCGTATTTGGAAAGAGGTCCAGATGGACCTCTTTCCAAGCGAATCAAATCATTGTGGGTTTTGAATATTCAAACCAATCAAACGATTCTGCCATTCTTCCAAAGTAAGACCCCTAATACCTGATTTTATGGAAGCAGTCGAGTGGATGTGCGACTACTGCGGAGGTTCAGAGTGCGACTGGAAACGAGCTGGTAGCGAGCTACAAGAAGCTGGTCTGTGTCTGGAGACGAAGCTATCACGACGACGACAGCGAGGTCGTGCCGTCCGGACAGCACTAAGGCGTTTATATAGTTACTATAATTACGGTGCTTTGCGAGGAGACGTCCCTGAGTGTATCAACAGGCAGCTAAACAAATATGGCCGGACAACAATGTCGTGACTTTTATTTATGCTGATGGTAGTGTCAGTTCCTCAACGCTAGTTATTAACCTGTTTGCTCGCTCGCGTGTGTATATTACAGGATCACCGGTTTTCGCGCGACAGATCACATCAAGCACGTCTCGTAGTGCTGTAGATCGCCCCCTGAATACGTCTTGGTAGTGGAAGCACTAAAGCAGTCAGCATGGAAGCCGCGCTCGCATTTGGTACGCCCAGTACAGTGATTTCTTGGCTATTCCTCTAAGGCTACACAGGTAGCAAGTGAACTTGCCATTACTGTGCTTTGTTGAGTAAGGTGTGCTGCAGGAACGAGTCGGCTCCAACCACCTCCTCTAAGGTTTCACGTTTCTGCTTCTTCCGGCAAGTATTCTGTCGTCTAACGGTTTTCTCATTTCAAGTCAATTTGTCTGCAATCCGGCGTTTGAACTCACGCAGTGTTAGTGTTGTAGACGGTACCGTCTTCAGCAGAGAAAACACATTGATCGACGTGTTGTGAAGTCGGTGAAACGTTCACCCCTTGGTGTACAGTGCTTGCTTTGGTCCTGAGGCTCTAGGAGACGCGGATGCTTAGAGGGCAAAACTCCGAGAACTTTTTGGGAACTCTGAGTTTGGCGTGTGGCCCATGTGTATAATCCCTGTGGGTTGAACTCAATATTCGGGAACTCTTGGTCTCGACCGTACTCAGATAGTTTGTAAGAAGTCTGTGTGTTTAGCGTGTGACTCACGCTCTGAGTTAACCACTATGACTGAAGCCAAAACCCCAGAACACACTTCTCTTAATAAGACAACCACATACAATACAGAGAGCTTTGAATATACAAATATAAAGCCACTACTTTGCAGACTCTAGCACCCATCCTTAGCTCTTCTCCAAGTTAATCGCTTCTCTCACATCCCACAGTCACTTTTCTTTCCACACATTCACACTCGCAATCATGTATTCATTACCTAATTCCTGCTTCCACGAGAAATTCCAAATCGCTTCCTGTCACTTCGTTGCCGCTCACCTCGGGATGCACGAATGCTGCCACTCGACGATCCCGTCCCGCCTCCTTCTCATGGCCCTGGATCACTATCTTGCCTTGACCTGGGATACCCTTCACCTCGAGTATTATGATCTGTAATAAGCGGGGCGCCAATGTAGCCATCCTCCCTCGATTGCCGTCCGTGGACCCGCTACAGTCCTGGACCGTTGGTCGGTAGCGACTCCTGTCAACAATTTCTCCTTAAACCTGCATTTTCGCGACACGGTAAGAGTATGTCGCCATCCATCATTCCATGGGTCGATCTTGGGTCATCCGAATTCAACATCACTCACCGGCGTTGTTGCATGCTGGATCTTGGGGAAGTGACTTGATGTCTTGTCTTGGAGTGGGATTTCTGTCGCCTGGTCCGTCTCTATCTGTTGCCCGGTCCGTCTCTATCTCGCGATCTGGTAGCCGAGGTGGTCTTCTCGTTAGATCTTGATCACACTTCACCATATCCGCCATTAGCCTGCAAGTTGGACCGTCCTGGTTCACTTCAGGTCTCATTCCACAATTTGCCGAAGCGGGCGCACTCCTCACTTGCCTTCAGCATCATCCCCATGAGTCGGTCCGGCAGCGACCCCGGGAGTCCCCCAATTCCAACCCCTCCGACTCTCCGCGGTCAACAGGGAGCCACCGGTCGCCACAGTCCAATATCTCGCGTCGCTCGCGCTCCCACACTTCCTATCAGGGTCGGCGGTTAGCCACCTTGGAGGCCGTGTTCCGCCAGAGCAGCCTCGCGCGTGATTGCCTCGTCCAGGACCGAGATCATCTTGATCTGCAGGTCCGCCAGATCCGATCCGCTATCCGGGACATCGAAGCGTTCCAGCATGGCCAACAAGACGAGATCACCCGCCTAGAGACCGAGATCTCAAACCTCGCCCACGACGCCGACAGCGATCCCGAAGGCCTCCGCACCAAAATTCTCCAACTTCGTACCGATCGCAACGTTTCGAGCGTCATGCGGTTTCCGCCCGTGAAGATCTTCATCTTGCCGAGGCAGATCGCGATCATCTGCGACCCAGGCCAGGGACGAGATTCGGGACTTGCAAGAGCAGGTCCGCGGTTTGGAGCGTGAAACCGACGACGCGAGGTGCGAATCCGCCACCGCTCTCGCCAGTTATCCTCCAGTTTCACCCATTCACAACCAGATCATAGAGGGAGGTTTCCCCTCGGTGGACCTACCCTTCTGGTCCAGACAAACCGCGATCTCGCACTCGCCCGCGACCCTGACGCAAGTTATCTCCGATCGAGATCGGGTCTTCACGCAGATTACCGAGGTCACTGGGGATCGGGATCGGGCTCTTGCCGATCGTGACACGGTCTTCCAGCGTCGTGATCAGGCGATTGCCGAACGCGATCAGGTCCACTTGGACCTCCTCACCAAGGATGCCCAGGCCGCCCATCTGGACGATGATCTCGAGATTGTTCGCCTGGAACTTCAGAGAGATGAGAGGGCACGATAGCGGGTCACCAGCTAGCCCACAACCAACTCCGCGAATTGCGAGATCTGGTCGAAGCCGATCGGACCGAGGCCAATGCACTCCTCACGCACCTTGCTAGCCAGATCCGAGAGAGGCAAACGGCCCGGATGCCAAAACGTGATCGAAGTCCTCCCAATTCTCCTCCCCAATTACCGCCTCTCAAGACGTCTCGCGGCGATCGGCCTATTTCTCCACCACCCGACCAAGATCTCCCCGAGATCGAAGGCCCCTCGCAGGGAGCTCGAAGATAAGAGCGAGATCCCAGGCGGAGGTGGAGGCGATCCTGACGATGCCAATCCTCCTTGCTCAGAGAATGGGTCTTCAACTCCCCCTCCCTCACCTCACGGCTCTCCCGGAGGAAGTCCAGGAGGTGATTCCCCTGGTGGTTCACCCGGCGGTTGGTCACCTCTCCAGCTGAAATCACCATTGTTCCCTGCCGAGGCTAGTGTTCCCCAACATTCCATAGTCAAGATATTCACGGCAGCCGAGATCACCCAGTGGGATCCGTCTATCGTGGGGTCCATTGCGATCATCGCCATGATTCAGTCCACTTTGACCAAGAGGTTGACGATCCCACCCGGCTTCCTGGTTCCTGCTCGGACGCCCTTTGTTTGGGCTCCTATTCCCAGGACCGGTTACTGTTCCGAGGCCATCACCGGTGCTAATGTATTGGCTCTGATGGCCGTGGCGCCATTGAGCGTACTTTGACAGACTCAGCTGACTTTCGACCACAACTTGCACCGGCGGGCTAACACCCCTTTATGGCGGGTCTCTGTATCGTATACCGCCCTGGAGGAAGATCACCTGATTGCATATTGAGAAACGACCCATTACCTCGAGATCGCAAAAGCGATGATGGCAACGAATCACAATCTCTTCGTCTACCACCAGGATCGGCGTCAGCGACAGTGTTGGAGATCGCTGACGGAAACCGCTAGGAGTGTGCCTCCCGATGATGAGAAGCCAGTGGCCAACATCGACCTCCTGCTGGATCGTTTCTTCCTCCACCTGCCGACGTTCCAGGATCGAGTGCACTGGTATCCCAGATCCGCCTCCAGGGCGGCCAATCTCACGTAGCCGAACGCAACCCCCCCCCCCGAAGCCGACCGATCGGATCACGGCCCTGTTCGACTGCAATCAGGCCGATCCCTGGCGGGACCATTACCGCGATCCAGGCACCGCTCATCCATCACTGCAGATCCCTCGTCTCGCGAACAAATTTGACCCTCCAGCAGCTCCTAGATCCGTGGATCCGATTTTACCCCGGGGAAAACCGTCATGATCCCCACTCGCTATCTCGCGATTGCGATCTTTCCGTATCCCCCCGTAATTCATAAATCTCAGCCACATCTTCCACTTGAATGCTCTTTTCGTCGCTCCTCCTAAGTGATCTCTCTTCAGACTCACCATGCCTTCCGTGATATCTTGCGAAGGTTGACGTTTCCACATGCACATATACAACATGAACTCTTGATCTCGGTTATATCCGACCTGTACTTCCTCGGGGTCGAGACGACCAGGCAATCTTACCCCGTCTTCTTTACTCCTCCTCATACGATTGCATCACGTTGAAACGATTACGATTCGCTCGTTCCCGCAGGAAGGCGTTCAGTATCGCTCCGCAGATGAGATCGGCTTCATCGGCCCAGATCGGCTCATCATATCCTACCCAATGCAACAAATATTCTCGGTAGATCCGACCGAATCACGTTTTATTCCCATTCCGTACGTCCGAGATCCGTTCGACATCGTACTCGTCGGCTCCGAGATCTGGGACCCAGCTATCTTCCGGAATCAGGATCTCATCGAAATCGAGGCGAACCGATTCGCTAACCGTGAACTCAACTCGCGGTCGATCCGGAAAGTCCTTGACCAATTTTACCTTCGATACATTAACGGCCGGGAAGATCTGGTACCCGGTGGCTGCGATCTCGAGCTTGAGGGTGAAGTCGTTGATCTTTTCGGCGACATGGAACGGCCCATGCCACAGAGGGGCTAGTTCCCGGGCGTATCCTTCTCTCACTCGATCAAGGTACAACCAAACCCGAGATCCGGCTTCGATGTGGTGTGATCCGACGTCCTCGTTGTGTCGACTGGCCCGATCCGCGATGGCTTCTCAGTCTAGTGTTGACTTGCTCTCTCGACTGCTGACAATGCTGCTGGACCCGATCACGCCACCGTCGCGCGTCTCGATCGCACCGTCTGGTACATCCGACCGGCAGTGTAGCCTCCAGTGTCGACCTCGGATCCCAACCATGCACCAGATAATGAGGGGTATCCCCCCGGATCCGATCGAGTGCCATGATGATCGCGAAGGAAAGATGCTCAGCATACTCATCCCAATCCTTCTGATCTAGATCGCGAACGTACATCTTGAGCGCCCTGGTCACAGTCTGCACCATTCTTACTGGGTCCCGTTGGCTAGCGGCCGATTTGCCATCGTCGCTCGCTGATGTGGTCTCATGATGAAGTCGGACATGAAGCCGGATTCTCAATCATGCTGGATCATCTCACTGGAATCGAATCGCCGAAATACACACTCTTCGTACGATTCCGCGACCATCTGGGCCGACCGGGACGAACTAGCTCTCGCGATCACGTATCTCGTGAACAGATCGACCCAGATCAACAACTCCGTATTCCCCTTGTGGGACCTGGGCAGTGACGGTATGTGATCCATCGCAATCATCTGGAACAGGTAAGTCGCCTACAAGTTCCCCGGTGTTTCACCCCGGATCACCTGTTTTCCTTTTCCTGTTTCACAGTCCACGCATTCCCCCACATATCGCTGAACGCTTCGATATAATCCTCTCCAGTGAAAGTGATCACTGATCCGCTGGTAGGTACGCCCCACTCCCTGATGTCCTCCTTCCAGAGTTGCGTGAGAGTGGTGCAGGACGTCCGATTGCAACGTTTCGGACACCACCAGTCTCAGCAATCGATCGCGAACATCCCCCGATCTCGGCGTGGGAGGGCGGTAGAAGAGTAGATCCTGTTCGTCCACCTCGTAATCAGTCATGATCTTGCCGTACGACCTTGCTTCTGCTTGCGTGAGGTCTGCGATCGAGCCACTCCGATACTTCTCCATGCGTGCGATCCAGACTTCCTCCTCCTCAGCCCGCTTGATCCGATCGATCCGCATCTCCCGGATCAGGTCCTCTTGCATGGCTCCCGCGGGTAATCTTACTCGAGAAGCTCGAGTGGTGATCACCGCAACTCGCACCACTAGGTTATCCGTCTTCGGAATCAGGATTTCGTCTAACCGGTTCAGGGTGACCAGACCCTGGTATTCGGGCCCATCTTGGACATCGATCCCGCCTTGTCGTTCCAAAGCGACACTCACTAGACTGTCGACCCTCACATTCAAGTCTCTCTTCGCATGCACTAGTTCATGATCGCTCCATTTCCTCAGACGATCGAGAGCCGTCTGTTTTAATAGCGTCAACCCGGGTGCTTTGCCATCGATCTCACCTCGTACATGTCGGATCACTAGGTTGGAATCACCGCAGATCACTAGGCGTTTGCGATCTAGGTCCTCTAGCATGTCGAGTGCCAGGATCAGGAAGTTGTATTCTGCTTCTTTCACGATGAGGCTCTCGAGATATCCTGATCTGGCTTTGACCACCTCCCATCCAGGCAGACTCCACACGATCGCGGACGCCCCCCCGCCACGCTTCACTCGAGCGGATCCGTCAAAACTGACCACCCATAATTCCTCTTCTCCATCTACAGTAGGTATTGGTACTTGGATCCGGCGTTTAGATTCCCTCCGAGGAGCGATGTCGGTCAGAGGGTCGTCCATCTTCGCCCTCGGCGTGATGCTGGCAGCGATCGCCCCCAGTATCTTGTCCTCGCCTTTCGTGCACTTCGTGGTCTCGAGAGTCCACGGGGTCTGGAGAGCTGACCACTGCCCTAGGCGACCCTGGAATCTTGTCGACTTGAACAGCCAGGCTAGCGTGGAATGCCTCGTTAGGACCCGGATCTCGTGTCCTTCTAGTAAATTGTAGTAGAGATCCAAAATCCTCAGCAGTCCCAACACCTCCTTTTCGGTCACATCGTAATCAACTCGTTCGTCTTCAGGGTGCAACTGGCAAACGCAACCGGACAGTAGATCCCATCGTGTTCTTGCGTCAACGAAGCGGATATCGCCCAATCACTGGCATATACAATAACTACTGGCGTTCTCGCCTCGGCGAAGTGGCAGAGAATTGGGGTTGTCGCGATCTTGATTTTCAGGGTGGTGAAGGCCTTATGCGCCCTGATCCGTCTCTCATCTTATAGGGGGTTTCAGACATCACGCATGTTAGCCTTATTTCTAGTCTCATCGTTCGCAAACGATAAGACTAAAAATAACGCTCGGTGAGCTTATCGTTTGTCTCTTATCGTTTGAAAAGTCTCATCGTTTGCAGATCCTGTTGAGTGGAATATTCCAATGTTATGATCTAACCTAGGTGTATTTTCTTTGGTGGGGTTTGTCATGAAAAGCTCAGTGCGGAATTCGACTGGCAACCATCAAGACGTGCTCTCGCCAAGAAGACAACACGTGCATACGGCAAGCCCTTCTGCGGTGGTACTCTGGACCCTTCGGACCACATAGGATAACGGTGCGTCATTGCATTGCTATACGTACACTCTCGGTTTTAACCCGCATCTTCCTGTTTGTTTGCACACAAGACCATGGTGTCATCTCGTCAGCAAAAGCAGAAAACCAACCCGAAGCCAAAGCCGAAGCAGAAAGCAAATCGAACGCCACATCCAGCTGCACTACAAGATGCTGATGAGTCTGGTGCGGGATATCACACGACGCCGTATCGAATTGATGCCACGGTCCAGTGGCTGGAGATCCCGGCGAACTACAACATGATTGCAGGGAACTCTACAAAAGGAAAGAAAATGGCGCACGGAGAAGGAACAACAAAGATCTCTGGTTTTAAGAGCATGACCGAGTTTGTTCACACGGCTACCGTTAAGCATATGAGTGAAGAAGGATTTTTAACCCGACAATCGCTGCTGAATGGGAGCCGAAGCAGTGCCAGAGGCGCTGGAACTCTATCTTTCGACGATATCGAGCCGCACGTTTTAAGCTTGATAACCAGACAGGATTCGGGTTGACTGAAGAGATGGTTGCTGAAGGAAAGACAGTGGAAGACTTGGCGGAGGAAAGCTGTCCGTGTTTCGGTCGAATCGACAAGTTATTTGGTGGTAACTCAAATGTTACACCTCCCTCTGAGATGAGCGGACCGTACAACGATGCGGATTGGTTTCCAATTAGCGATGGGTGGACTGCCAACCGTAACTCGAGCGCAGACAAAGGAGAACAGGACGAAGTCGATGCAGGCTCGAGTCAAAGTGATGTGGCCAGTCAAATCGATGAAGAGCATGAAAATATTGACCCTAATATTCAGCCAATAACACAGTCACGACAAACTGTTTCAATGGTGAACCCATCAACAACCACCCAAAATAGTACCGAAAAGCAGAAACCAAGTGCAAAGACAAAGTCTCAGAAAAGTGCAGCCAAAACGATGGCGACAAAGGCGGCTGATGCCAAAGGAGTTGGCAAAGCAATGAACTACAAGCGCAAGGACTTTGGCAGTGTCTACACGGAAGCGTCTAAAAAACGTCAAGCTTTCAATGAGCAGAAGTTTAAGGTACATATGGAGTGGAAAGAGAAGCTTCTCGCGGAGGAACGGCTAGAGAAGAAATATGAACGGCATGCTCGGATTGAAGAGTTAAAACAACAAGCGGAAATCAAACGAATAGAGGCAAAACACAGCATGGCCGTGAGCTCCTCAAAACAGGAAAAGCTTTTGAAGAAGTGCAGACGATCGTTGCATCATTTTTCCCAGACCCAAAACCAGCAATTTGTCCCCCCAGCGATTCGGACGAGGAACA
>NBNE01000697.1:0-18305 GCA_002215365.1 Phytophthora megakarya | reverse complement strand
GTAGGTGACTACACTTGAAATGAATGTACCACATGACTGTACAGTGTACAGTGCTTTTTCAGCTCATCTACGATGTTGTTGAATACTCGTCACGTGCAGACCGCCAATCGAGCTGGAAATTTCAGTCGTAAACTCAGCCACAACCATTTTCGTGACTCACTATATGTAAAAAGCTGACGTCGTTGAACGCTTTTCAAGGTAGAGTGAAAGGATCTCATCTGATGGAGAGGCACATTGTCATTCCTTGCGTCTCGCGGAATTAGCCAGAAAATTCCTTAATTGGTTATATATTGATAGGGTAGTTTGATTACTCAAAATTCGAGCAGCATATCCCCCAGTCGAAGAGATGGTGTTACGAATCGCAGTTCCTGCATTTTTTGCCGATAAGTCAGTAATTCCTGGCGATTCATTTGCGCTTGATGGTCTGAAATATGACTAGTGCCAAAGTTTGCAATTTGTTGTGCCAATTCGTCTGGTAGATAAGGAATCGATTGACAGCAACGCAACATATCGATGTTGGCTTGAACAAAACGCCGAGTTTGTTGCCACTGCTCTGGACGAACAGTGCGTGTAGACACGATCTCGCGTGTGGGGTTCACAAGATAAAAAGTTGCTATCGTGAGTTCTCCACCTTCGGAATTCGTTGCATCCAACAAAGTGAAGGGTTCCATTCGATGGGCGAGGAAACTGGGAGCTACGATTGAGCGGCCTTCATGCAGTGTCAACGACCCCCACGGCTGCAGAAACTGTCGTCCATAGCTTCCGTCATAGAATGCAGAAGTTCTCTCTCCAAAGGCTAGGAATGTATCTTCTTGAGACGGTAATCCAGGTTCTTTCGATGTAGTAGGCGAATGAGCAAATGCTCGAAATGCGAGCTTTGGGGGTGTAATGTTCCGTGAACAGAGCACGTGGTAACCAACAGCAACGATCTGTTCGTGGTTGTCGCCATCGCGTTGCCATCCCCGATTGAAGTTTTCATGCATTCGTTTGTCAGTAAAAGTTGGGTGAGTCTCTTCAAGCCGAATGGTCGATAGTTTGACGACTACCTGAAGCTGTCGGTCGCGGAGTTCAAACTGTTTAATGGACAGGTAGGGCTCTGCCATCCTGGCCATGGTACTTTTATCGTTTGGACTGTGAGTTGAGCCCAAACCAGTATGATGAGGTGGGGGTGGATCTCGCGTCGAAATACTCCCAAGCACACGCTCGAAAAGCGGTAATAGTCGTCCTAGAATCTTTGATACGGCCATGTACAATACTGGAAACTGGTTTGGATGTGTCGATCCATGTAATGAAGACAGCACCGTCACGGCTCCATCAGCTCCAGTCTGGAACTCGGTTGGTAGCCACTGGTACCTCACCTTGTCCTTGTCCTTATCGCTGCAATAAGTCCGACATCGTAATGAGGGGTCTAGAATATCCTTCCTCGTCGATGTCATTGTGATGTCATGAGTTTTATCGTACGAAGTTAGAAGCTCGTGGAGTTCTTTGTCAAGTGATAATCCTTCATGTTTCGTGAAGATACGATCTCCCTCGTCACAAATAAAGGTCTCAGGTATGTGTGTGGGCCCTCCAGCATCCGTTGTCTGCTTCTCCACTGCATACAAATACTTCGTAATGAACCCACGCACTTCTTTCATCTCTTGGCGCACCGATATCCGGAGCTCGTCTAGCACTTTATGTTGCGTTTCGTGAACCGCCATGAGTTGTCTGAACGGAGTACAGTCTTCAGAATTTTCAGCAAGTAACCACGACACAAGCATCGGCAGTGCATCCTGTCTAGCACAATAGAGACTCCGCATTAATATCTCGGGGCTCACCACTGTCTCTTCGAATATTTCTTGCATCAATGCAAACACCGTGAAGTGAACTAACGACTTGTAAGTGTCCAACCCCTCATCAATAACGATGTTCACGAGATCATTTTGAAAGTGTTTGCAAGCATCTTCAAGCGATGGAGAGAACTGCAGCAACCGCATCAGATGCCGCTCCAAAAGTGCTCGATCGAGCTTATTCAACCAAGCGGTTCGAGTGTCTCCACACTGCACGAATTGAGTGATACCCTTTACGTTCAAAACAGCACCGATGGTGCTGAGGACGTCCAGTTCGCTTATTTGACGAGCAATGTAGCTGGATCGATCGTTGATGGAGTTGCAGCTCTCGTGACACTGAAGTTCTCGTCGACGGAAGATTTCGTTTCTCCTCATGGCCGAAACTCGCTTGATCTTGACGACGCCAATGCAAATGTGAGAATTCACCCCGACAAGTTAGTCTCGCGTCTGAAGTGCAGTGAAGCGCACGTGCACTTGCCACCTGCGACTTGTGACGTCCTTTCACGGCCACGTTGAAGCGCAAGAAATTTCTGTCGTGCCATGGTTGACGATGTACTATTCCGGCTGACGCGTCCCGCGTGTATCGATACCCTGAGATCAACCACTTCAACATGCTGGTAGCAGTTCTCACCATCATAGTAGAATGTCAACAGATTCAAGAGCAACACGCAATGTCCCCATCGTGGACAACTTTCAACATGAAATGCACCTTAAAACTTGCGTTCATATCGCTGTTTTTCGTGCTTTCAGTTGTTTGATGTCTTTAAACACATGTACAATACTCTAGGTGGTCTATCCAAACTATACCTAGAACATGAAGATCTGGTTCTCCTTGAATCCGATCTCCTTGAGCATTCCACTCACTGCTTCATCAAAGGCTGGTGGGCCACAATGGAAAGCTGCTACTTCCGATGACGCCTTGGGTATCAACTCGGTGAGCATGGTTTTATCCAGACGTTTACCCGTTCGGAACGATCCTAATTCTTGCGAATCCTTGTCACTCGCCTCTCGAAGGATGTGGTGCACCTTGACGCGATCTATGAACATATTCGCCAGTGGCTCCAACTGCGAGAGTGCAATAATGTGCGCCAGTGAATGGTTACAGTCCACCAACGTGATTTTGGCCGAGTCCTTGCTGTTCTCCATAATTGCTCGAATCAACTGCAACATCGGTGCGATGCCCGTTCCAGCCGCAACCATCACAACATGGCGAACATTGGTCAGTCTCGGGTGTCCACCCACAGTGACCACCCCCGCTTCCGGATACCCCAAAACTCCTTGAGGTCCCAACATCTCGACACTTTCTCCAATCGCTAATTTATCCAGAAAACTGCTCATAATTCCGTCAGAATAAATTTTCACAATCAAGTCGAAACTCGCCGGTTGTGTAAATTTCGACGTCGGCGTAAACGCTCGTTCAATCATGTGGCCATTAATTTTGGCTCGCACCTTCAAATGTTGGCCTGGAATTTCCAACCCCAGCAATTTATTACCAGGCAGCTCAAAAGTAAATTTCACCGTGTCTTGACCCACGGTTTTTTTAAATGCGAGCGTAAAACCTCTCCAGTGGGTTTTATCCAGTGCGAATCTGGACTCCGACCCAGACGAAGTGACGGAATCTGGGTCTAATTGACCAATGTAGCACTTCTCCAGCATACTGTGGCCATTCACCCACGGGTGTTTCTCGTTGAACAAGTCGGTGCAGTCTCCTCCGGCCGACAGCATCAGATCTGAGACGCCGCCTGGGTGGAACTTAAGATACGGCGTCATGTTGTACACTTTGCCATCTAGAACGCTCCAGCAGTCTTCTTCGGTATTGTGGAGGCTCACTTCCTCCATTGTAATGGCACGTCGAGGAGGACCCCCTTTAAGCCCCGACAAGTCCTGTCCTGATTGACATAGACGCATCCAGTGCTGAATAGAGTGTTAGCGTATAGAGTAGTGTAGATATAGGGTGCATTTACGCACCAATTGACTGTAACCGGGCGGCAACGCCACCTTATTGCGCCGCTGGATCATGGTCGGACATCCGCCCATTCTTATTGTGAGGTGATCTGACGAGCTACGAAAGGTTTTCATTGGATAAAAATAGCTATCTAAATTTAGCCATCGATTTAGCGTAATCAGATGCGATTGTGCTCGAAGATGTTGCCGTTAGAGAAACCTTCACGCTTGGAGACGTTCCAACGTGAATATGCGGCGAAATATGCTCTTCAAGTGACGGAGGTGGATGGTCGTGGGGATGTGAAAGAGGTGCAATGTCGAATGTGCCAGGGATTCGACACGGTTCGCACCAAGAGGAAGGCGGTGGAGACTCAGAGCTGGAAAGGCCCGTTATTCCGCGTGGACTCCTTTATCCGACACTTGGAACGTCGCCACGAAGAGCGCTGGGCCATCTACCAGACGCTCAACGTGGAGGAGAAAGAAGAATTTCTTGGTATGGAAGAGAAAAGTGCCAAAATTGATGTTCCAGAGAGAGATAGAGAGAGATCGAGAAGACAAGGAGAAGATGCTGACGACGATGTCGGAGATTATGGCCAACCAGCGCAAGAGCACGGAAGCTCTGCAAGCCATGCTCGCGGGTATGCAGGCGGACTACATGAGTCTACGCCAACGAGAACTGGAGGTTCGTGAAAGGGAGTTGAAGGTTTTGGAGGACGCGCGGATAGAGCGACAAAATGAGCATAAGGCTATGCGAGAACGTGAGCAGAGTGCACGTCGTGAACGCGAGGAGGAACGCAAGGCGGACCATGAGCGGTTTCTGGCACTGCTGCAGAGTATGCAAGGAAAATGAAGTGCGTTGGGAGCGTTTAAAAGTGCAGTTTTCGAGGGGTTTATTATTGAGGAGCACCACAACAATTTTGTTCAAGCAAATCTACTTTTGTCATAGTTGTAGTGGTGTACCTGTTGTGAATTAAGCATTGATTCACACACCCTAATTGAGTATATGCAAAGGATGATGGTAGGAAGGAGCAAACTGTAGCTGCCGCCAGACATTTATCTTGAAAATGCTTGTATTAGGTCACTCTATTACTTTCTTCTTGTTCCGCCGCTTCTTGTTCTTACTCTTCTGTCCTGACGGCTGCTGTTTCCGCTTCTGTCCCTGTTTCGACGTCACGTTCACTTTCTCCTGCTTCACCTTCGTTTCCTCGTGTGCTTTCTCCTCCTTCAAATTCGCTACCTCGGTTGCTGTCTCTGTTGTAGTTTCCAGCTTTAATTCTGCATCCTTCTGCTCATCTGCCTCCTTTGCAGCCCCCACCTTCTCCTGTTCTCTCTTCTTCACCTCTCGCACTTGTTGCTTCTCCTGTCCCTCCTTCTTCCTACGTTCCTTTCGAGCCGCTTTGGCCGCTTCTTTCCACTGCAAAAAGCTCTTGGTGCGCTTCGTAGCCAGCGCCTCATCGACCCACTGCTGTTCTGCGTGCCATTCATGCACCAGCACCTTCTGGAGCAACGTGGGGCTCTAAACAACAGCAACATTAGTCAATGCTCTTAAACTGTAGGTATGTCCCTTCCTACCAATACATTCATCTCCAAGAAGCCCTTGCAACTGCTCGTCTCCACTTTCTTCCTCCCTAACACGTCAATGAACTTGTCGACACACAGGTCTCCTCGACTGTTGGTATCGACGTCTCTAGAGCCGTAAAACTCGAGTAGCTTGGAATTCTGCGACTCTGATGACACCACGAACAGCAGTTGCAGGTCGCTCCCCATACTAATGACGCGTCCATTGTCAATCTGCAACTCTGTCAGCCATTCGCGCAACACGGAGATGTACTTGGCGCGATCGCGGAAGTGGTCAATACGCAGTAGCAACAACTCGACGTCTGCCATTGAGCCGTTTCAGATCTGTAGCTCCTCGAACCAACGGACACGAACTCGTCGTGTGATTGGTGAAAAATACGCTGGTGGTGTGATGAAGAACTGTATAGTGACATTTGTGACAGTTGGAGAACAAGTAGCGCCACTAAAGTGTTGTTGAAGTGGTCTAGCACATGAAGAGAGGATACTTGGCGCCGATCTTGTGGATATTGCGATGCAGCGCTTTGCGCAATGGGATCAAGTAGAACTCGAGTGGTGGATGACTGGAGCTTGAGGTGGGTCCACCCGTAGATAAGCCGGAGATACTGAAACCAGCAGGAGAAGAACCGGACGAGATCGGGGACGTCGTCGCCGACGTCGCTGGTGTCGGAGCACGCGAGCCTGATCTTGGCGGATGGTCGGACAGATAGAACCAGCAGCTGAAAAGGATCGAGCGGATATCGGCCGGTGTAGTCATCGGAAGCAGCTCAGCGGTCTTGGCCAACTGCAGAGGTAGCCAATTCGTGGCACGAAGTAGTCGGATCAACTCGCAGGTGAGAGTCAACTGGTTTTGGTTGCGCATGTACGGCGGCACATCGACGTTCTCCACGCTCAGTTCCCCCTTGACACTGTTCCAATGACCCAATAAAACAATGAGAGCAGATTTCAGCACAGGTACGAGACGCAGCAGCTGGGAAGAGCCGATAGTCGTCGATGTCGAGATCACCGTACGTAGCAACGGAAGGAAGGCTGGAAAGTGGTTCAACCATTGCTCCACACGTAAGTCCACGTCGAAACTGGAACGATTCGGCAGCATGTCCTTGTAGATATCATCGTTCGGAATGCCACAGCACGGAACCACACGATCCAATAGCATGTTCACGATAACCTTCAGTTGCCGCTCCAGTTGCTCGTCCTCGTCAGTGTTCGGCACAGTTTTAGCTTGGGCTTGAGCATCGGCTAGAAGACTCGAAGCTGTGCCTGTTGAAGTGAGGAGTTGAGAGAATATATCAGTCGCGTACACACTGCATACTCGCGCGGCATGCATTTCACGCTCCCATGACGAGTCAAGTGTTTTCCGATACACCAACTTTGCCTCAGGGACCTTTGTAATCACTTGTGACGACTGTAAATTTGTGCATTTGGAGCTAATAGTTCGCTCGCATCGAATGATCTGGCGTTCATCCACGTTATCTGTCTCCATGTCAGCAAAGTTCACATCATTCGGAAAATGGGTTGGGATACTCGTCGCAGACGCAGTGCTCAGCAGAGCATCCAGCCACAACGAAGCAAACATGCTGTACACGGATGACGGGTAGTGTGCCACACCGCCGTTCAGAGCCAACACTCGGAAAAGAATCATCTTCACGGTCTGAAGACGACTTTGCAAAGCGTTATCCTTGGATAAACTCAGTTCACTGGACAATTTATCCCCGTGCGAAACGAGATCTACACGATATTGTCGTAACAACGAGAAAAATACGCTTGACAGCTTGCGTGTACATCGATATTGCCAAGCCGGGTCTTCAAGAGATAAGAACGGCGTCCGAGACGCGAGGGAAAGCGCACGCGAAGCAACCAGAGCATCCTTTGAGCGGGCCAAATCCAGAAAGCTCTCCCAGAATTCTACCCCACGCACACCTTTCCACAGTTTGAAGGAATCCAGACTCTCATTCCAGCTCTTTGCTCGAGCTAGCTGCTCCATACATGAACCATTTTCAGTTGCAAACAAGGTAACGTGCAGCTCATCATTTGCAGTATTCATATCCTTCGTATCGTTCAAATTCAGCAGCGTCTGGATTATACCGAGAATTCGTCGCCGAGCTCTTGGGGCGGCAGAATGACATTCATGCACTATGTTACGCACAAATGCGACGTATTCAGGCGATGATGGTGTCAGCAGTGAGGACAACAGGTCGCACAGTGCACGATCTGCAGGTTGTATTGCAGTAAACGGGAGTGTGAGGGGCAACTCATTAAACTCTGCCAACATCAATTCAGCCTTGATTAACTGTTCGGTCACCTCCGTTCGGGAAATCGACTGCGCCAGCAGACATAACCACGCCTTCCATTCATTGAAACGTTGACGGGCTGTATCCTTAGTCATCTTTTCATCTGCGTCTATCATATTAATATCGGAGGCTTCTTCAACCGGGGTCATTGTTTGGAGCAATCGAAGTGAGCTTTGGCATATGTACGGTAAGAAACAGTAGACCCCTTTAGCAAATGCGCAGGACGATTCCGCTCCAGCGAATTCAAGTACCTTCTTCTGAAACGATCCGACCGAAGCTGCGAGTGGTGGAGATAACTCCGATGTTGAAAGGTTTTGTAGCAACAATAGTAGCTGGAATCCTGAGTTTGAGAGCTCAGCGCTTCGTTTGTTGAGGAACGTCAGAAGCTGTGCTTCCATCCCCTCTCCTCCCTGTATCGCATTTACGCTGCCATTGCTTTCTCCATTTCCGATTTTACTCGCAAGTGTCTTAACCAACTCGTCCGTGACGATCCACTGAAGATTGTCATCGCAGACAGTCACAAGAACAGCGGAATCACCAGCCAATGCAACCAATCGACTCACTGTTTCCACTATCGAATTCCCTTGATGAATCGATCCTTCATCATTGGAGCACTCCTCTAATACATCCCGCAGAATATCCACCATCTGTGCCGGATATTTCGCCGCTAAAAATTCCAACACCGGAAGAAAGTGTTTCACATCTTCAGTTCTGTGATACCTGGCAAGCGCTTCTCGAAACAGAAACTCCTGTACAGAGTACGAGTTCATCTGTGCAATTGCCACAAGCACCCAAGTCCAATTTTCAGGTGTGGGTCGCGTCAAACACCACTCCAACACTTGAGTCAGCAGTTCTGTCCCCACAACTTCTCCTCCACTAAGCACTGCTCGTCTAATAACCCCCACTAATTGTCCATAAAGGGGTTTACTCGGCAATTTCCCCACAGTCTTGTCGAAATCCACTTTCCCATTGTCAATCACTAAAAAACTCTGCACTGATTCTTTTTCATCCGACAACTCCAAAACACTTGTACAGATCTTCACAACGTCCACCAAGACGTACTTTTTGGAGAACTGGATGTTCACTATGTGTTGCAACTGGTCCATTATCCTGTGTATCTCCAGTTCCTGTGCTGCATTATTAACTGCAGCTTTCCGTCGTGTCTGTTTTCCCTTCTTTTGCCGCTTTGGAGCAGGTGCCGAGTCCGTCCAGAGCTTGTTTAGTGCTGTATGGAGCTCCGTCTGTAGAGTTATGAGCTCGGATGTCTGTAATTGCGGCAAAACTTGCTCCATTTCGACGTCTTCGCCTTCATTAGGAGCAGATTCCTGACTCGCACTAAGTACGACTTCGTCTTCAGCTAATGGCGAGTTCATGAGGCTCGAGAGACCGGAACGGGCGGGCGCAGGAGCTTCGCGAGGGGTCCCTACATCATCTGAAAGCAGAGAAGACATGGGAACGGCGTGGGAGACGCCAGGAGGGACCTCCTCGTCCTCCGGAGCGGCGTTGAGCTGGATGTCCATCTATAAACTTTGAATTTGAAGAGTGTGGTGTGTCGCACACTAAGTTGTAGATTGGATTATTTTTCCAGAGGGTTTTGTTGAATTTGTGCGAGGAAGTACATGTACTGGATTATCGGTACCTCTTGAAGTACATGTAGAAAAAATGATGGGATGACGATGATGATAGGACTCACATGACTAACGGGAGGTGTTCCTTTGACCTTTATACTTAAGTAGGGTGGAATGCCGAAGTGAGTGCAAAATATTAGCTGTACAGCTGGTCACCATGTACTATTACCAGGTTGATTACGATTACTGAAGTAGGCTTTTTTGATCGGAGCAGTCCTGGCAGGACTGCAGGACTCCTGCTTCATTCAATCGAAGCGAGTCATTTAGCGATTTCCAGTCTACTCACGATGCAAGCCGACCACTTCCAGCCGCCGAACCTGCAGACACTGAGTGAGAATGTCATTGGACACGTCGTACTACGCCGAGCGGACAAGACCAACAATATTCACGTCTACCAAAACCAAGAACCGGAATGTCAGTTCTTAACTGAGACTTCGTCGAGTTTGAGTACTGAAGAGATCGAGAGAAGAACAACCCGATTGCACCATTCTGCAACAAGCAATAGCACACGGGTTACAGACGGAAGAATTTCATCAACTGGGTCTTCACAAGAGTATACCTCGGCAAACCCGTCGCATGCTGATCAAATGAGAGCCAGCCTTGCAGCTTATCATCGCGAGCGCCGTCGCAAGAACCAAGAACGCTACAGGGCTAAGAAACGTCAATTGACCATCGACCTAGAAATCTACAACCACGAACTACAAGAGGAGATTCATCTGCTCGAGAGGAAACATGATATCCTTTCGGCCCGCAGCAATTTGGCGAGAAACACCGTGTTGTCCGTTGCCGCAGAATATTTTCGAGTTTTCCGACGTGGGCTACTGGCACCGGAAGGCACAAGTCTTATCGAATTGGACTTCCTGAAAGCAACGATGGCACCGGATCTAGAAGCAGGAACCTTTCGAGGGTTGGCGGCATTAGCGAGGAACTGGAACGCCTTCACACTCTTCTTTCAAGATGTCCAGATTCGGTTAGGACGATTAGACGAGATCGCTGAAAACTCCCTTGTCGCCACCACTACTACGAGCATCACGATCACTAGAAATTCACTGTGCTACATATTCCCTCATTTGATGCGACATGGTCTCGATCGTGGAGAAGGAGGAAATCAATGGTCTCACATTGCTTCCAGCCTGCTCAATCGACGCATTGTCATGAGTGGGTCGGTTCACTTCAATTGGGACAGTGCCAACAAGCGTGTGGTGGGCCTGTTCACCCAAGCAGATATGGTGTCGCCCTTGTTGCACTTACTTGGCAGCTTGGAGGACATATCACGGATTTTCACCAACGCTTTAATCGATCCCGAGTGCAATCTCATCGACATGAAGTACCTCGACAAGTACAAGGTTTGGTAACTTGCAGGTGTCCTACACTGTAGTGAGGAAGGGGTTGCACATGGTTGATATAGAAATTTTGATTCAGAACCGTCTAACGTCATCTTCTTGGTTGTGTCAGTGTCTATGAACATTCAGCTGCTGTCAACTGACATTATATCATAGTCCATGACATATTATCTTTGTAAATGTATAATAGTTACGCATAGCTTATATACAGTGCATGTACGCAACTCCGACTCAGTACATGTAGGATTTGCTCCCGACCATGCCTCTCTTCAACTACTGAGATCTGAAGATCCGCCGGGTGCCATCATCACTTCATTTTCGGCTAGCAAGTTGCAACTTGCATGGGATTGGGTCCAATGTAAACCGTAACCCTCAACGATTTTGCTCGCAAAATCCTATTTTCTTGATGAACCCTCGAGCTCGACTAAGTCATTCTTCAATTTCCTGAATACCAACAACACGTTCAAGATGAAATTTGTAACCATAATCTTACTCGCTGCACTCGCCACCATCGGCACGTCAGCTCAAGACGAAGGCAGCGAGAGCGCTGTAAGCAACTTCGATATTTGCGCTCAGACATGTACCGACGAAGACAAACCTGTTTGTGGAACGAATGACGTCACGTACGGAAACTTGTGCAAGATGCAGATGACTGCTTGCAAGGAGCTCTCCATTATTTGGAAGAAGTCGGATGGCCCGTGCCCAATGTGAGCTCGCATTTGAGCCAGCTCTTTGTTGATTGTACGCAGTATGGATACGATAACTCACTTGAGCTGGAATGAATTGGTGAACATTTTGTTTTCGTCGACGTTGAATGTGATGTTTTGTCGGTAATCAGCGATGACGTGAAGAACTTTTTTAAATTAAAATACGTATTGTTGTGTAGGAGATCGGTCGAAAACCTAGTATGTTTTGACATGACAAAACTTGCTAGAATGGTGGTCTGAAGAAAACACATCAAGAGGAACACGTTCTCCACATATTTTATTAGGCATGCTGTATACTACAGTAATAGTTGTGTTCAGTATAATGTATCATCCCTTTACTTTCACGCTACAAATATTAAAACAATTGTAACTTGCAACTTACAACCGGAATATGGCTTGCTCGATTCGCCTATGTGTGTTACTCTAGAAGGATACTGAAGTAGGATAAAATGCTCTACAAGAATAAAGCGAGATACCAATCTTGGTATTTCTCTAATTTCGGAATTGTATAATGACAGTTGGCAAGCATTTTTGCAACGTATTTTCACGATTTTGTCACGGTTCTCGATATTGATTGGTCAATATTTCGTTTCCATATGAAATTACAAAAAACATGATTTTCAGCGTTTGAAAAAAAACTTTGGTCTGCCATCTACGGTACATGTACTAGCACATACTTTACTTATCCCAGACGATTCTCTCATTCATTCAAAAGAAAACTAGAGTTTTATATTGCGGAGATTCCAACAAAGTTACGCCAACGATGGCTTGACTTAGATTCGTGTACTTGTCGTTCACCACTTCTACATGTAGGTCTGCATAACCAATTTGTCCATTTTTTCAAAATGATCGGTTGGTCTGCAATACCACTGGTTGGCATATGACTTTCCGAGTCATTTACGTTTTTTACGTCTTAATATTCATGTGTACAGTTGTCTACCGCCAAGTCTTACGGTCTCGAGAGGTGATGTTTTCCTTTGAGCTTTTATTAGTGGAACGCTAAAACTTTGCAAACGCTTTACATGTATCCGCAGAGCTGCACTTGACGTATCCCTGGTGATTACGTTGCCCTACCAAAACTTATCGTTTTAAGTCATTTCGAGATTTACAGTCTACTCACCATGCAAAACCACTTTCAGCCGCCGAACCTGCAAACACTGAGCGAAAATATCATTGGTCACGTCGTACTACGTTCCCGAGTGAAGAGGGTCAATACCCATGCGTATCCAAGCCGAGAACCAGCATCTCAACTCCTCACGGACGCACCACTACATTTGAATACTGAAGAGATCGAGGAAAACGCCGCAACAAGTAACAGTGGCTCAACTTCTCTTTAGTGTCCATTCCAACAACATGCCTCGACAAACCTGTCGTATGCTGACCAAATGAGAGCCAGCCTTGTAGCTTATCATCGCGAGCGCCGTCGCGTCGCAGGAATCAAGAAGCCTACCGGGCGAAGAAGCGCCAGTTGGCCAAAGACCTAGAATTAAGCAATCGCGAGCTGTAAAAAGAGGTTCATCAGCTTCAGCGGAAACGCGATGTGCTCTCACTAGGCAGCAATACGACGAAAGACTCCATGTGGTCGGTTGCTGTAGAATACTTTCGAGTCTTTCGACGTGGCTTACTTGAATCGGATGGCAAGCATCCTATGGAGGTGGAATTCCTGAAGGAAACGATGGCACCGGATTTGGATGCCGGAGCTGTACAAGGGTTGGAGCACCTGGCAAGGAACTGGAGAGCCTTCACACTGTTGTTTCAAGATGTCCAGATTAAGCTCGGGCGACTAGATGAGGTCGAGGAAAACTCGCTCGTCGCCACCACTCCAACGAGTATCACCATCACTACAATCTCGTTGAGCTACATGTTCCCTCATTTGATGGGTCACGGCGATAAGGAAACGGAGTGATCTCCTATTGCTTCCAGACTGCTGAATCAACGCATTGTCATGCGTGGAGTGGTTCACTTCAATTGGGACAGCACCAACAACCGGGTGATGAGTCTCTTCTCTCAATCGGACATGTTGTTGCCATTGCTGTGTTTACTTGGCAACTTGAAGGACGTATCCCTGACATTCACCAACGCCCTAATCAATCCGAACCTCACTCTCGTCGTGGAAAAGTACCTCGACAAGTACAATGTGTGCTAAATCGAACATTGTCTCCATGGTTGCTGCCACTTTCACCAGAACGCAACGCTTTAACGCATTTCCGTGGATCCCTACTGAATGTGGTCCTATGGCAAGTTATCTGGCCAAGGAGTACGTTCATTTTTAACGAGAAACTTTCATCTGAATCCATCGTGTTGAATCAACACGATTACTGTCCTGATGCTTCAAAACAATGTTTACCCGTTGCCTCTATTCAAATCCCAAAAAGACTCCGAGTGTATTGAGGAAAAAAATTGAGTTTCATAATCGTGGTACAGGTATTGAGGTGAAAGTGTCCATAGATATCGGCACGACAGTACATCGATCTCCGCTGTGTTTATTGCAATATGTTCTTTACGAATACTATTGCTTGCGTGTTGTTGGAGGCAGTCAAATTATTATCAGTACAATACTGATAATAGTAAAGTACTGACAGTGCTTACTTAAAAGTGCACTGGAGTGAGTGGTCTGCACATATTACTGTACCAACTGTTCTGTATTCTGATGGCCATTTCGATCGCTCCACGATGATTACGGGGTTTTAAATTTAAGGCGATGGCTGGTTGAAGCAACTCATAAATCCTCAGTTTGCAACTTCCACCATGCAGTACAACACTCTCGTTCCACCCAATTTGCAGACACTGAGTGACGATGTCATTGGGAACGTCATTCCACGTCCACGAACCTCTCTCCAAAGCTCCTGGCTTCATCAACTCACTTCCATGGGGATCGCCACAAATGAAGTTCCTACTCATGACGACCGGATAATGGCCGTGAATTCAGTTTCAATGCAAAATCTCGTCACCCAGATATCGCCTTTGGTTGGAAGAAAGCGTTCATTCGCGAAATATGCTGTTGAGAATCGAGATATTGATAAAAGAGAAGACTTGAGTCGAGAGCGTCGCCGGAAAAACCAGGAACGATATCGAAAGAGGCAACAGAAACTAAAGGAGGACCTTGAGAAGTCCACTCAGCATCTACAAAAAGAAATCGAGGAACTTAGTCGACAACGTCACAGCATGTCGTGCGGGATCACAACCAAAACTACCATGTGGTCTACTGCGGTGGAATACTTTCGCGTCTTTCAACGAGGACTCAATTCATCTGATGAAATGCAACTTGTCGACTTAAACATCTTGAAAACAGCGATGGCTCCAGATCTGGACGCTGGAACAGTGCGTGGCTTCAAGAACCTAGTCAAGAGTTGGAAAGTCTTCTCCAATGCATTTCAAG
The DNA here is from genome assembly GCA_002215365.1 of Phytophthora megakarya. Classification (NCBI taxonomy): domain Eukaryota; phylum Oomycota; class Peronosporomycetes; order Peronosporales; family Peronosporaceae; genus Phytophthora; species Phytophthora megakarya. Next base: position 3,609 of record NBNE01000697.1, on the reverse strand, counting down.
AAGTTCGGGTTCAATTGGGACGTCTCGACCAAACTTCGGAGACTTCTCTTATGGCCACCACCACTACCAGTATCACCATCACTGAGAATTCGTTGACCACCATGTTCCCGTACTTGAGCGCTCGAGTGGCTGCCAAAATCCTTGGTCACCGCCTCGTTTTGCGCGGCTCGATGTTGTTCGAGTGGGATAGCATTAACAACCATGTCGCGAGGTTGAGTTTTCAAGCTGACATGATGTCGCCGATATTGGAACTGCTAGGCAATTTGGAGGATGTTTCTCTTGTGTTCACCGACGCTCGTATTCGACCTGACTGCAACCTTGTCAATGAGGTATAGCGCCAGGATGATACCGTAACATTCCAATTTGCACGTAAATATTGATTTTATGCTAGTCCTCTTTGTCGTCCTATTATACCTGTCAGTGTGCATGTAGTTGCAGCTCACCACTGCTGTATCCATGCATATCACGAGATATTTGTCGTGATGATTGCCATCCTTTCATTCGTTCAAGATTACGATTTTCGTACTACGTAGGGTAATACTACTTCAGGGACATGTTCACCGAAGTTTTACTCTTGGCAAGGGTCATTTTGCGACTTCCACCATGCTGTCCGACAGTCTCATTCCACCTAACTTGCACACTCTGAGCGACGATGTCATTGGAAACGTGATCCCACGCTCAAGAACTATATGTATGCAAGAAACGGCGATCGGTGATAGCATTTTACATCATGCCATGAAATCAGCGTCGGCCCAGATATTCATTGGAAAGAGGCGCCAAATGTCCACGCGCGAAGTTGAGCAATTGATCAGAGTGAAAGCTTTCAATCGAGAGCGCCACCGAAGGTACCAGGAGCAGTATCGAGTGAGACAGAAGAAACTCAAGGACGATCTCGAAGAACACAACCAGGAGTTAAGAGAAGAAATCGACAAACTCACTAAGCAACGACAGACTTTGTCGCGCGGAATCTCAGCCAAGACTGCTGTGTGGTATGTCGCAGTGGAATATTTTCGCATCTTTCAACGAGGACTAGTTTCGTCTGATGGAGCGCAGGACGTTGCGCTAGAATCCCTGAAAACAGCAATGGCACCAGATCTGTATGCCGGAACGGTGTATGGCTTCAAGAGCTTAGTCAAGAGTTGGAAAGTCTTCTCTAGCGCATTCCAAGACGTTCGGGTTGAGCTAGAATGTGTCGATCAGATTGCGGTGAACTCGCTAATCGCAGTGACTACTACGAGCATCACCGTCAGTGAAACTTCATTGAGCTGCATGTTCCCGCAATTAAGTGCTCGGGTGGCTGCTAAGCTTCTACACCAGCGTCTTGTTTTGCACGGTTCCGTGAGATTCGAGTGGGACCGCGTTAACAACTGCGTTGCGAGTCTAATTACTCGAGCAGACATGATGTCGCCATTGCTGGAGGTGCTGGGTTGTTTGGAGGATGTTTCTCTAGTCTTCACCAACGCCCGTATCCAACCGGACGGCAATGTGGTGACTGAAGACTAGATTATATCGGATACATGTAATGAGGAAAGGCAGATACTTTGATCCATGCTTCAAGTAGATGTTGCATCATCTCTACGGACGAACACCAAGTTGATGTCTACTGTCTACTGTCTTGATGTCTGGAATTTTGCCTGAATCTGACGACGATGAAACGCTTCAAGTATCACTCGAGTTCGGTGAGGTACGTGCTGTCTGTGGTGCTACAGCGCACGAAGCCAATCTGTCTTTTCCTTGACTAATTTCGCCTGCGCACAACGTCATGCTGGCCACTTCGGCTGAGGACGAGGAGACGATCTTGTCCAAGGTGTTGTGGCTCGACTCGACGAGCCTCAAGCTGCTGGCTCTACCAACAGGACGAGCTTGTTGCTCTCTGTTGTCAATTCCCAGATGTCGTCGCCACGCGTACGCGACGACCAACTTATGCATGGCAGATGGGATTAATCGCTTCTCACAAACAGCAAAACGAATTGTTTTGTGCGTGCAAACCAACGAAATATCCAGAGTCTCAGCACAATCCTGACATCAGTTCATAGAGCTCTCCCGCTAGAAAATCATCTGCCACTTACTTCACCAGTTCGTTCATTCCCCAATTTTGCTGCTCGGAGTTCGATACCCGAGGAGCGACCGGAAAACCGACTGAACCTCCGGACTTCAGTACAAACCCCTTCAATCCTCCAAATGGCTTTTGGCTCTCGAGTTCGTACGCTTTGCGGTGCTGCAGCACTGTGCACTGCCATTGCCGTGTCCGGTACCGATGCGTGGGTTCCTCCGATCATCACGAAAGGCAACAAATTCTTCAACTCCGAGACAGGAGCGGAATTCCGCATGAAGGGTATGGCGTACTACCCCCGCCCCAACAGTGGCGAAATGGCCGATGTGAGCAACTACGATTGGTCTGCGGATGAACACGAAGCTGTGTGGAAGCCGCACCTCGAGGTGTTGAAGGATTTGGGGGTCAACACCATTCGGTTGTACTCGGTGGACCCCAGTATCCCCCACGACAAGTTCATGTGTGCCTGTGCGGAGGCGGGTATCTACTTGCTGATCGGTATCACCGCTCCGTGTGAAAATTGCTCCGTGCTGGACTACAAGCCGCCCAAGAATGGCCGATGTGAGCAACTACGATTGGTCTGCGGATGAACACGAAGCCGTGTGGAAACCGCACCTCGAGGTGTTGAAGGATTTGGGGGTCAACACAATTCGGTTGTATTCGGTGGACCCCAGTATCCCCCACGACAAGTTCATGTGTGCGTGTGCGGAGGCGGGTATCTACTTGCTGATTGGTATCACTGCTCCGTGTGAAAACTGCTCCGTGCTGGACTACAAGCCGCCCAAATGCTACCCGGACGACCTGTTCACCCGTGGTCAGATGGTCTACAACGCCTTCGCAGTCTACGACAATGTGCTCGGCTTCAGTGTCGGTAACGAGAACAATCTCCAGGTGAAGAACGGAGCGGACGGAACAACCACAGCTCCGTGTGTCAAGGCCTTCCTCCGTGATATGAGGAGTTACGCTGCGAGCTGCTCGGGATCTGTGCGTCAGGTGCCGTTGGGTCTCGACATCGCCGATATTCCTCCTCGGGAGCAGTGGATCTCGTACTACGACTGTGCTATCGACGACGACGAGAACACCCGTGCTGAGTGGTAAGTTTGTTTTCATATAGTAGAATGCTTAAAGGTACTTACAAACATATTGTTGTAGGATGGGATTCAACCCGTACGTCGAGTGCGACCCCGCTACGCATCTGGAATACTCCCAGTCCACCGGTCTCAAGAAGCTCATGTCCGAGTACAAGAAGGTCGGCTACGCTCGTCCGCTCATGTTCGGCGAGTTCGGTTGCAACAAGGGTGTGAACACGATCGAGGGATACGAGAACCAGCGTTCGTTCTACGACGCCAAGTGGATGAACGAGGAGAAGGAGATGACCGACGAGATCGTGGGTGGCAACGTGTTCGAGTTCACCACGGAGATTGCCAACCTGGTGGAGAGCAAGAGTACGTGTATCGGTTGATGTAGTGAAGTGGTCTTTTTACTTACGATACTTTTTTTTCAGCTCTGACCAAGACCGGAGACGCAGGCAAGTACGGTGTGGGCTACTTCATGCC
>NBNE01000696.1:0-18305 GCA_002215365.1 Phytophthora megakarya | reverse complement strand
CGCAGTGACTAAACGCCGTCGGCTGTGTGAACCTGCAGCGGATTGAGGACCAGACGCTAGATAGTAGACAATAGAGCGGTTAGTAACAGACGCTTCGTGCTGAGAATGGGTAAAAACTGACCTTACGGTCAATTGGGGCGGGACCCATCGCAATAAAGCTGCAATTCCTCGCCGCTTGTGTCCCAGGCCAGGGAATTCTAGACTGAGACTTGTCGGGCTTCTCTTCCTGAGGAGACCGCTCGTTATTGGCTGCTGAAACGGTAAAGCTCGCATCGAATGCCCAATCGTTGAGCTGATACGACTCTTGAAGATTTTATTCTTTGGGCAAAACGTGATTTTGATAAGCAAAACCGCAATCAAATGATAATCGGCTATAATCGGTATGGAACCTTTGCGATATAGGCCAAATCATATCTTGAAATATAATACATATAAAAAAGAGATTGCCATATACTGTAACGAAAACGAAACCGATAATAATGATGCAACAAAAGATCCGAAGATTTGATCTCATTGATTTCATCCGTTTGCCTAGGAATGGAAAAAGCTGGCGAATCTACAGATTGCAAAGGTGTAATGCATACTTCGACCTACATCCATCATGCATGCAAAACTCCGTAACCCAAGTCATCAATTGTTGTAGTATGCGATGGACAGACACAATATATGTTTCTATCGACTCCGTTACACAACGTATTCGAGTAGTTACCGAAGTGTAGTTAGCTTGTAGTGTTGTGTGGTGCCACGTTGATAATTGATGTAACACGGCCACGATAAAGTAGTTCTAGAGCCCGACTGCGTTTCATTTGAAGGAAAAACTGTGAACACAGTCTCAAAACTTTGTGTATCTACCCTTCGAGTCGTTCCACTACGTAGGTAACAATTTCATTGGGGTAGTGAAAGACGCTCCCGGGTGGTTGAAACGACGACAGAACATGCTACGGAATGCGCTATAGATACCTTGAGAATACGTTTGGTCATCAGGAAACCTTTGTTTGTAGGCTCCAAGTTGTACCCAGTAAAAGACGTCTACCTCGATGAGCTCTCGAACTCATTTCCAGACCTGTGGCGACGATGTCACCGTCAGAATATGTCTGACAACATTGCTGTAAGTCAGAGAATGAAGATGACTCTCGTTTGACGAGGTTCGGGTTCTTTGTCTGCCAGTTGCCACTCAGTTTGGAGCTGTGTCGACTGTTGATGACAGGAGCCTACATGGTTCAGGACAACACTAGCAAGGGTGAGTCGTGGCCGCTGTTGTTACATGCTGTAGTGCTGGTGGCAATTCTTGCTGTGCCAGATCTGTTTGTGATGCCGTCTTTCTACCACGCTCAGTCAGCACAAGCCTATCTGAAGGAAATGAAGAAGAACTTGCAGGCAAAGTTGAAGCTTGATGACGGAATGTGGAGTGAACCACTGTCGATTTGGTTGTTCTACATGACAACGATGAGTGAGCAACCTCTCAACGCCAAGCGCAACTTGGGTGCTGCTTTCCACAAGATGTCAATATCTTCTCGTCGTTACCAAACACTTAATTTCCTGATCTCGGATCTCTGTGCACGGTTGATTTCGATGTCCAAGAGCAAGAACAATGAGTTTGGTCAGCTTCTAGACGCGAAAACGGTTGTGATGTTGAGTAAGTTGGATGGATATGCAAGCTCCCAGCGAGTAGACAAGCAACTCCTTAACTTTGCTCGTGAAACAGTCACTGATAAAACAACCTATGTGGAAATTTTGCGATTTCTGACCATTCAGAACTATGGTGAACATCTTATCGGAAGTACGCGGGCAAAGGCAACAAAATTTGCCGACGATGATCTCGATGGTACCGATCGAGTGGATTTGAAAGTGGACAGGGAAGAAGCGGACATGTTTCTATCCTTGTCCAATAAAACCAAGGCCTTGCTTTTCAACCAGCTTTCTGGCTGTGTCAACCCAATGGACGAGCTAGCAGCCTTCGCTCACGAGCACAACATCATATCGATTTACTCTTATGTTACGCCCAGAAACCAAGAAGATGAAGGCGAGGGTGGCTTCAACGAAATAACCAAGGGTGCTTTGGAGAGGATGAGCTTCCCGGTGTCATTAGTGTATTACATTCGCGGAGAGAAATTCCCTGTGAACCTGGGAATACGACCGAGTTCGGAGGAGCGTGAACTTGCGTTTAAGTTCCGTGTATCTGGTAGTAATTCCTGTGCTTTGTCGTGGGAACAGCAGAGGAACAACGTCAAGGCGTCGACAGGCAGCCGCAGCCTATTCTCACTGCCCATTCGTCCACTGAAAGCGAAAAAGAAAGGTGTGAAAGAGGTTAAATTGTTAGCGGTGTACGCAGATCGCCTATTCACTGGTGATGAAACGAGAATGTGGTGCACTAACTGCACGTTACTACCGCCGAATAGCGTGTGCTACTACGCGATCATGCTGTTGGTTACTGCTCCGCGCCACGCCAATATTCAGCTGCATATGGATGCTACCGCTGGAGAAATTCTGCTAGTGAAGGTGGGTGCTCAAGATGCAACTTTCCCCCGCAAGATGGCTTTGAAGGTTGAAGTGCTAGCGACAATCAATGCGGTGCGCACAGCGTTGTCCAACGCGTTAAATGCGACGGCAGGCGCTAAGAGGATAAGTGCATTGGCCCTACTCGCGTTGTCTGCCGATTCGATCTTCATGACGGAGAGCAAAGCCAAGGTAGACCGCTGCAAGTGGCAGCGGTTGGCGATGAACGAGCTGGACAAAGCGATGCTGGAAGAAGGAGAGACACCGGCGCGGTTCCCGGAGCTCTATATGGCTTAAGTTTGCGATGCAATGGTTTAAAGGATGTAGTTCGGCCGTACTGAGTGGCTGAGCTTTGGAGGTATACAATCGATTGTCTGTTGACAATATTTCGTTTAGTGGTAAAATCCATCGAGACAGAACTTCCCACGATAAAAAACGGCAGTTACGGGGAATGACCCTCCAGCCTCGTAGAGGAAGCGCTTCCGGCCAAAACGTCCAGGCAATGAACATCGTGGCGACCTCCAGTAGTAAGCACCTGCTGACAAACCAACCATGCCAAAGGGAACTGCGTTCTACAACGCTGTGTCCAACTTGGAGAACACAGCAACCAAGACAGTTGAGGTCAACGAAAGTGGCCGATTCACATCCTCAGCCAAATATCGTGTTTCATCAAACCTACCAGAACCAATCTCAGTAGATGCATCCGAAACACGGCCATTCACAGCAAACGCGTTAACCTTATCCGTACTAAAGCGCATGAGCAAGGATTCTGCGGGTAGACCAACATCTGGAACAGTACGTAAGGCCAACTTTCGCTATAGCATCAATACCGAAGCGATATCTTCATCAAAAGTTTTTGAAGCTACCGGCAGAACACCCAAACTACCACAGAAATTACGACAGCATGTAAATCGACTACGAAACCAGTTTGCATCAAGGCCATCTTCATCGAACAACTTGATTGTTGGCGGTCGAAACTCTTCACCACATAAAGCCCGACCAAGAATGTCATCGGCTTCGGCTGGTGCAAGGAAGTTCTCTTTTGCCACCGCTGCTGCAATTCAATACTCACATCAATCGAATCAGAAGAAGCTCCAAGTAACCAAAGAGGATGTAAAATCTGAAGTCCCAGTCATTGAGATGTCCACTACTTCACAAATTCCAGAACCTACAAGTGTAAACAGTGGTACATTCCATGATTTACTACGTCCACTGCAAACCAGTTTGAGTTGTGCTAGTTTGAGCGGCGAGTGGTCGAGTGACGACGAAGATGAAGCTGAGCAGTTGTTTCGCCAAAGTGAGCGCGAGAACAGTCGAATGTTGCGTGTATGCTGCTCGATCGATAATTTGATGCAGTCTATTGGTGACCAGGCTCAGGAGCAAAAACATACGGAAGCTATCGCCCGCGGGGCTACACGGGATCTTGTGAAATTGTTTCAATTTGCTCTGAAACAAGCTGTCGCTGTTATCTTTGATAAAACCGATGATCAGGCTAGCAACAATAACAATCTAAAAGTCGAGGAAGGGACTGTTGTTAGAATGACGATCGATGGGAAGGAGGCGCAATACGCGATCGAATTTTTGCTGGAGATCAATGAGCGTATTGGAAAACTTTACGAGTTTGCTCGCTCTGTTTTTGTGAATGAAGTGGATGGGTTGCGTCAAAGGATACAAGAACTAGACATAGGGCTAGCTGCTGCTACATTGGCGAACAATCAACTTAACAATGAAATGCGGGACCTGCGAGACTTTCATGAGCAGAACGACGTGAATACAGGTGGTAATTTCGCTAGCAATGGTCCAGGTGCGAGGTATCCGGAACTCGATCATCGATGTAACGATACATTACTTTCAACTCCGGCATTTCCCAAAAACCTTGACGACACTGTAGTGGCTAGTGATGAGGAGTACCATAAGGTGAATCGGCAATGCCAAGAACTGTCACGACTACTAGAGATGGCGAAACAAGAGATCCGTTTGAGTCACCACGAGCGTGACGTTCAAAAGACTCGGGTGGCTGAAATATCCAGTGCACTATTCCATGATAGCGAGCTGGGTCTGCTCCGCAACCAGCTCCAGAGTGAAAAGAAGCGAGTGCGTGTTTTAGAGAGAGAAAATCTGGCACTCCGTGAATCTCAACAGGACCAATCTTTAAAATTACAGCCTCTGGAAGCACTGGAAACGGATACTTCAGTCTCAGGATGGACAACAAGCTGCACTGACACTTCTGTTACGGAGCGGCACAGTATTTCTGTGATCCGCCCTTCGTCAGATACAATACCCACCATTGCACATGTGGTGCAACATGAAATTCTTGAAAACCAGTCTACCGAAGAACGACCGTCGGTACACATCAACGCATTAATGGTAGATACCCAAGATGACCAGTACAACTTCATTTCTGCAGGAGCAACTCAACCAGAAGAAGGCATTGTGGTAAACTGGTTCTCGCGAATGGTCAATCCTCTACCACCATCAAGCTTGCGGAAGTTGCGCAAGAAGCAAACTGAGTCCAAGACGAATCAACCACCGGTGTCTCTAAGCAAATTCCTCGCTGGACTTCTCATGACAGAGAAACAGCTCACTACTGCCACGGAGGAATCAAAGGTGCGCAGACAAGGACGTGTACCTACACTGATACCACCAATGAGAGCGTTGTCAGCTCGGAACGACAAAAATTTAATGGATGAACTTAAAATGGCTGACAAAAAGCGACGACCGCAATCTGCTACTGTAGCAAATGTCTCTAGCAGTAACATGAGCCGTACAAATAACGCTGAAGTCGAAGATAACCCAGAAGAAGTCATCGCGAGTTGTCTACAGTTAGTTTGGGTCTTCTATCAGCGGTTTTTAGTCGCAATAGAAGCCCAACACCTTATAGCTACGCGGGGACTTTGTGGAGACCCGACACTGGGATCAGGTACCGCTTGCTGTGCAGGTAATCCAGCCATGGAACCCGTATCCTTGTCTCTGGTTATTTTTCACTTTTTCTTGGAGCGCTGCAATCGTGAGTTAGAGGCAGCTCAAGAACTAGAACAATTCGTGCGCTGTTTACACAGCGTACGTCGTACCAGGTACAGTTTGGACCTCTTCTGCCAGTTTTTGGAAGAGACAAGTTCGCGTCAAGAGTTATGTTTCTATTTATGGGTGTGCCAAGCAATGGATGATGTCCGACTCGGCATTCCGTACGATGATCCTCTCCCAAGTCGTCATAACACCAGCAACTATCGCCAAGAGTTTGTGTGCGTGTTGAAAGCCACATTTCTCTCTCGAACAATTTTCAGGCTTTTGCACTTCAAGGTTCTGTGTCGACCACAAGCAGTTGGAAATCGAAGACGGCGACGAAAGCCCAAACGGAAGCCCGTCACGCGAAGTTTTACTAACAGCGCAGCATTTGTAGTAGCGCCAATATCCCCCTCCTCAGGCTCTCCTAAGCGAAGACAAAAGACCCGATTAGGCGAACTCACTGCGACAATACTACCAAAAACAGACTCTATCATGGCCACTGCAGATAACGGTGAGGCTATCGATGAAAAGGAAAGCCCTCCTTACGTTGCTGCTCAAATGACTTTGCGTCATATTATTGGAAAGAACGCGGGCGAACCAATCACCCTGGAAACGTTTAACAATCTTCTTCTACAATACGCAATTGTGCCATCATCTGAGGAATTGACAGCTCGGATGGGCCCTTTCTATCAGCCTACCGGTGACGAGCGAAAAATACCCGTTGACGTGTTCTTCGCGTTGCTCATGGAGATATACAAATTCCAGTTGCAGTGGCAACGTGACCAACTTCGTGGATTATTTAGTCATTTGAACCAGCAACAGGAGGTGCTACAGCACGCAGCAGAAAAATTAGCAAAGGCGGAGGCAGCGGACGTCAAAGGGGGGAAACGTGAGATAGATGAGGGCAAAAAGCCATCAATATCAAGAATAAAGCGAGGAAAGAGTGGCAAAGGCGCATTGGATAATGATGTTGATAGCAAGTATCTCCGTGGATTATCACGTAGTGTGTTGCGGGAGCTACTGCTTCAATCTGGTATCGTGCATGAAAACGATGTGGCGCAGGTTGACTTGGATTGGCTATTTGCTGATCTTTTAAGGGCCGCTGGAGGAATAGCTGCAGACATCACTTTTGATTCTCTTTATGATGCACTGCAAAAAATGAAGTGGCTCAACAGCACAAGGCTCCGTGTAGATTCATTTACAGAAGGCACAAAAATGATGGATACGTTGCCCGCAAAGAGAAACTCGGTCGATGCCAAAGCACATAATGCTCGCCCATCATTATCCACTACCTCAAGTCCGACAGTACTAGCTATTCGGGACAAATGGAGAGTGTACGCTCGACACAGCCTGGCGTTGTGTAATAACGACCCCAATGTATTCGTTCGTCGCCATAGTCAGCGATTGCTATATTACGTGGACCAGGAACTCATTGGTCTTGTGAATGTGTCTGAGGGCAGGGATGCTGTTAACGAGGGTGGTGATGCTATGCAATGTATTCGAGAGTTTCTGGCATTCGCGTGGAGAATAGCTGCGAAACGCAGCAATGGGTCTTGCTCTACAAATCTAAACCAAACATGCTTAACAGAAGTGTTTCTGATTAGCCAGGCTTTACGCGCTACTGCTGATCCGATGCCAGGATACCATGGACGATTTATTCCGACAGAAGAAGAAAACGCATCATCATCGCCTGGAACAATTTCAGCACTACGTCCTAACCGCGGTTCTATAATTCTGCAGGACGGTCTGCAAAGTTTCTACGACACCTCTCAAATGAATCTCATCAAGGCCAACTTTACCTGCGTGCCAAGTCAACTTCACGAACTGGAAAATGTGTTAGCACTTTATTCAACTCACATTGCACACTTGTTCCAACGATTCTCGGAGGCGCGCTACAACTACATACCTCAAGTTTCGTTCCATCGTTGGAAAGCGATGGTTTACGAACTAAATCTTGTTGACCCTAGGCTACCCTTTTCCAACCTGCAAACGCTCTTTTCAAACGTAGCGACGGATGCAGTCAATTATGGCAGCTTTACGAATATTGCGTCCATGGATCAAGAGCTTGGTGTAGGAAAGTCTCGCTTCTCGGAGCTTTTCGTGCTTATTGCGATTGAAAGGCATCATTTTGCTAAATCCCGAAAGATTGGGAAGGCACGACTTTTTGTAGCCACGAAAGTCAGCGACGACAACAAAGAGTCAATCCTAGAATCTGCGAAGTTTGTCGATCGACCCGGACGCATCATGGCACAATTTTGTCGAGATATCCTCATTCCTCGTGCCCTTAGAGGTGACAACACTCTAGTGGAGCGTGACTTCGCCGCAAAACTCAGTTGTCCTCTCGTCGGTCGTGCATTATTAGAACACCGCTCGTTCCTTCGCACAGTTTTCTTCTACTACGCCAAACAAGATGAGGTTGCAGCCGATAAACGTGATGCTTTGAAAGAACAAGAATTAATTCGTGAGAGACAGGAAAATGGAGGACAGCTAAACGGAATCCAACAACCGACTGCAGATAGCGCAAATTCCGATGTCAATGGTGCAGTCTTTCAGCCAGGTCCAGGATTCGACTTCCAACTGGAGAAGACAAAACGAAGTTCTATGAGCTTTGGTGAGTTCCAGACATTTTTGGCTGCTTTTGGCCTTCTGGACGACCCGATTGAAGATTCTCACCACCGACGGAACGCCAAAATAATTGCTCTTGCTGATGCACAGCAGGTTTTCTCGTCGGTCATGTCCCTCGAGAACGATGACACGCTCCAACTCGAATTCGACGAGTTTGCTGCTGCCATGGTAGCTCTCGCTGTGCACTTGAATCCAAATCCGTTCTCGTTGTGGCACCAGAAACTCGACGAGTTCGCGGTGAGACTGCGACAGACATGGGAGACCATGAGTAAAGAAACCAGCTCGCTTCACTGAATGGGGCCTGCAAAGAAAATGTTGAATTAATGATTTATGACTCCCTAGCTGCCACCACATGAAGCGGTCCGGTGTCTTTTCCCTTTCTTTCAGTCCTGTCTTGTAGGCATTTTACTTCACGATTATTCGAAATCACTGTCATCAGCATCATCCTCCAACGCGAAGCTCTCTTCCTCGTCATTCTCCTTGTCTTCGTCCTCTTCACTTGAGATCTCGTCATACACGATGCGCTTCTGGGTACGACGTTCGCGCTGAGGACGAGGTGCCACTGGGGAAAGATCTACTCCGTCGCCTTCTTCGTCTTCACTGTCATCACTGCCATCTTCTAGAGGTGGCTTTTTCGCTTTCTTGGCAGGTGTAGCCTTCTTGGCCGGTGCAGCCTTCTTGAGTTTTGCTGCTGCTGGCTTTTTAGAAGCTGCTTTCTTATCAGCCACCTTCGATTTTGCTGGTACAGACTTCTTGTCAGCATCATCTGAATCCATGGCAAACGCATCGCCCTCGTCCTTCGCATTAGTTTCTTCCTCGCCAGAGCTCGCCAGATCAACTGTTGCCGCAGCCTTAGTAACGCGTTTTGCCTTCGGAGCCATAGCTGTCACCTTTTGTGGAGTCGATTGCATACGTTTAGCCAACCTCTGAGCCAGCGAAAGTTCCTCAACCTCATCTTCGCTTTCCTCCTTGACTGGTGGGACATCATCCTTAGGTTTGAAGAAAGATGTGCTGGAGCTACCCTTTGTCTTGATTGCCGTCGTACCATTAGTCTTGCTCGTGGCAGGTTCCTTCTTGATTGGCCGTTTGACAGGAGGTTTTGTTTTAGCTTGAGCTTTGCGAGGCTTCTTCGTGCCCGTAACTTCGAAGTCAGAATCATCATCTTCATCATCACTGTCGTTTTTGTTCTTTCTCTTTCTCTTCTTCGTAGCAGCCTTCTTACCCTTACCAGCCTTCTTCTTAGGAGTATGCGACAATATTCTCTCACGTTCCTCCTCCGTTTCGACAAGCATTTTTTCGAGAGCGTCTAGATCAGTGACCCACAGATCCTGCACCGTTCTGCCTTCCAAGACGGTGTACTCTTGTTCGCGGTCCTGAAGCTCAGCCCGCAGTTTATCAACGCGTTCCTTCGTCAAACTCCAGATCTTCATCGACAACAAGTAGTCATAGCCTCGTGATGCATCCGCAATGTTGGTGTCTTCTTCATCGGATTCGTTTAAATCCTCGTTGTCGGTCTTCTTCTTGGACTTCGGTGTAATTTGATCGTAGCCTTCAGCTATCAATTCTTCGAGAAGGTCCTGTTTTTTGCGGTTGTTGACAATCAATTTTCCTTCAACGACAGCCAAAACAAAACGCGCCTTATTTGACAGGAGCTTGATTTGGTCTTGGAGCTTCTGCAACATCGATTTCTTTCTGTGCTCGTAGTACTCCAGGCGAATACCATAAAACTCCTCCATGATTTGCTTGGGGTTTTCGTACTTCTTAATATGCCCTGCAGCATCAAAGAGGTGCATGTTGGACGTAGATAGGGATGACTCAAGCTTAAATTTCTTCACGATGCCACCCGGAGCTTTCGCAATATCGCTCAAGGCCTTAGGTTCCATTGTGATTGTGAATAGCACCTTAACATCAGTGTGGTTTTCCTTGAAGTCTTTGATTGTACCCGCTTCAAGCAGCCCCTCCAAGAACTGTTTGAAGGTTTGGGTCCACGTCTTCACGGGAAGCTCTGAGATCACGAGAGTACTCTCATCTTTTACTTCGAACAAACCCTGGACAATGTAATTACCAGTGTCTGTGCCTCGCGAGTTGGTCTTCTCCACAATGTGACCAGTAAAGCCACGGTACCAAGGAGTAAGCGGACTAATCTCCCCTCCGTTGATCAGCTGCCGCAGACCCTTAATGATGTCAAGTGGGTTATAGTTGGGAATAGAGCTAGACCAACCCGTTCCAATACCGTCACTGCCGTTGACAAGTACCATTGGAATAATCGGAATGTACCATTCTGGCTCAATCGACTGACCATCTTCATCCAGATACTTTAGACAATCATTGTCAAGTGGGTCGTACAATCGACGCGTAAGCTGTTCCAAGTTTGTGAAAATATAACGAGAGCTGGCTGCATCTTTACCGCCCATTAAACGCGTACCAAACTGGCCGATCGGAGATAGAAGGTGGACGTTGTTGCTTCCCACGAAGTCCTGTGCCATATTCACAATACAACCCTGCAAACTCTGCTCGCCATGGTGGTATGCTGAATGTTCAGACACGTAGCCAGCCAGTTGTGCAACCTTAAGCTCCGACTATTGATTCAATAAGGCAGGACACATTAGCCAATACAGGGAGAAATTTACACAATATTCATCACTTACCCGAAGGTTACGCTTGAAGCAACAGAATAACACCTTTCGCTGAGAAGGCTTGAATCCATCTACAAGGCTAGGAATCGATCGGATATTATCGGCCATCGAGAAAAGAATCAGTTCTTTGTTCACAAACCTGTCGCCGAAAGCAAAGGGTTATCAAGTTAGATCAATAAACAGCACAATATCTTCTCAATACGAGGAAACGTACTCTGAGTATCCCATCTCATCAACATCGTAGTCGACGTAAGTACCAGGCTCATATCCTCGAAGCCAATCCTTGCGGTCTTCGACACGTTTCTTTGAGAATGCCATATCAATGACATCAGCATCCCCATCTCCTTCATACGTGAATCCAATCTGGTGTGTCTGAAGATCAGAAAAATATTCCTTGGTTTCGGCAGCGGTACTTGTACCGAGACCTTTATAGTACTTGATGACCCAGCCACGTCCTTGGTTGGTTCGTTCACGCCAAGCAGCATACTCAGGCATCGTGTAGAAAACCTCCTTTGTCCGCCCTTTGCTGCACTTTACGATTGGAGTGATAAACTCTTGAAGAAACCCGTCCACAAGTAGCAGTGATGGCCAAAAGTGGTGGATAAGGTTGATCACCAGGCCCTTGATGTGACTACCATCGTGATCCTGATCTGCCATGATCATCAGATGACCATACCGTAAACCCTTCGTAGACTCGTACTTCTGGCCGTACTTCAGGCCGAGGATTTTGACCACATTTTGAATTTCATCGTTTTTCAGAATTTGTGTGTGGCTTGCTTCTCGAACGTTGAGCATTTTACCACGCAGCGGGAACACACCATAGTAGTCTCTGCCAACAACGGCAAGACCACCCACGGCAACTGTCTTGGCAGAGTCTCCTTCCGTAAGGATAAGGGTGCAATCTTTGCTCTTCGCAGTACCAGCGTGGTTAGCATCGTCCAGTTTGGGGATACCCGTTAGGCGTGACCGTTTGCCGCTACTGCCACCTTTTCGGCGCAGTTCTGCGGTCTGTTTAAAAGCAGCAAACGAAAGGATTTTCTCCACCAGACCGCTCTTCTCCACTTGTTTCAGGAATTTGTCGCTGAGGTTGAAAGTTGATCCAAAGCTATTGGCTCGTGTCGTCAGCGTTTCTTTTGTCTGGCGGAAATAACAATGCAGTGATGACCATTGTGAACACATGACTGAAGCAGTAGGAAATATTCAATCCAGACCATACCTGAGAGTCGAAAGCGGGGTTGTTAATCAGCGCGCTTACGTAGATAAACATGTGATTCTTGATGTAGTTGGGCTTGACAGCATCACCCTTGTTCTTCTTCTTCAACACGCTGACGAGCTTGGTCGTAATCTGATCGACGATGTAGGACACGTGTTGTCCACCCTTTGTGGTACAAATACCGTTGACAAAGCTCACTTGCTGGAAACCGTCCTCGCTCAGTCCAACACCAACCTGCCAACGTTCGTCCGGTTTTTCAAAAATGACGCCATTCTTGGTGACGTTCGTCGCCTTGGCTTTCGCAGCCTTCGTCTTCGTAGACTTCCCCTCACTATAGTCTTCGTCGTCATCTCCATTTTCTTCCTGATGCGAATCCTCATCTTCTTTCTCGGCTTCAAATCCGCGAGGACCAGGATACATTGCCACGTACTGTGGAAACGACTTGATAGGAATTTTCTCACCATTGAGGTACACATTAAGGCCCTTGCCCGAAACTCCAGCAACATCATACACGCGCTTCTTGAAGAGCGCAACAATGTCATCGTTGAGAAAGTCCAGCTTGAACCTCTCTAGATCAGGTTTAAAGGAGATGCAAGTGAAGTCCTTTTGGGCCCACTTGGTGATGGACGGCGGGTTCTTCTTGCCCATATTGTTCTCAAACACTTGTTTATATCGCTGCTTCGTGCTGGAATCTGCCGTCTCTACGATAAACTCGTTCGAGAAGATGTTGGCGAGCTTAGCTCCGTATCCGTTTCGTCCACCCGTGGTCTTCTTCTTCTTATCGTCAAAGTTACTGCCCGTGAGCAAGTGACCAAAGATCAATTCCGGTACATAGACTTTGTGCTCCTTATGAAGCACAATGGGGATGCCTTTGCCGTTGTTCCAGACTGAGATCTCGTTCGTCTCAACGTCAATAGTGACCTTCAACGTGTTCATCGACTTGTCTCGCTGCTTGTTATCGCAGGCGTTGACAATGATCTCGTCGAAGATCTTGTACAGTCCCGGTACGTAGTTGATCTTCTTCATGGTCATCCTCTTCTTCTCGTCGTCAAACACCCACATGCTCTGCTCCACGTGCTCGATCGAGCCCACATACGTGTCTGGACGCAGCAAAATGTGCTCCAGTTGCGTCTTTTTCTGGTAAATCTGCTCGATGCTCTGCTTAGGGGTGTCGTTGTCCTGAGCAGCAGACATGGCTTCGTCTCCGCTGTCGTCCACGTCATACGCGGGGCTGTCGTTCCCGTCCGACGCGTCGCTGTCCCACGTGTCGCTCTTTTTCTTCTTGGCAGGCGCCTTTGCCTTCTTCACTTGCGTCTTTTTCGAGCTGGCGGTGGCTTTGGCTGCTGCTCCTGTCGTTTTCTTCTTGCGCGGCGCTGCCGGTTTCTTCTTGGGTTTATTAGGCGTCATCATCACGACCTGGCAGGTTTGAAAAAGAAGAAAACGATAGTGAGTCATTAGAAAATGGAGGAAGTACGGGCCGTGTGGGCGCGAGAGAGGCACGAGAGGCACGAGAAAGAAACAGAAGATAGATACGCACGTCATCTTCCGAGTCGCTCATGACTGCAGCGGCGTACACGCGCGGGAGGATACGATGAGGTGGCTGCCTTGCTCCTAAGAGTGCGGAATGCAGAGTGACGTCAGGCAGTAAGGCGGAGGGGAAAAAACCTCAGGTGGATTTTGAATTCAAATTGAAATGCCACATGTTGATCATCTGGCGTCGCCAGGGGGATGGGCAGCTTTTTTATTTTATACTTATTGTATTGACTCATTTATTGAGATTTCTTGTACCTGTGTGTGGTAAGATGGATTCAAAACGTACCAACTATTGGCGAATAAGTTTGATACGTACCATAAAAAGTGAAGTTATTTGCGTCCCGAGGTTATTTAAATTTGAAAGTGGATGGCTACATTGTTCGTCTACAGATACAGTACCACCTTCGTATGACATGTATCGCTATTCAACCTTTATGAACAAGACGACGTGTGATCCTGTAGAGCTTGTTCCTGTTTGTAGTTGCTGAGGCAGCACTATAAACATCCTGGAGACAAGAAACTCTTCTTCTTTTCTCTCAACAAGACAGTGTGTGTAGGTCGGATCTAAAGACTTGCATCTTCGACGCTATGATTTCGTCAATTCATTGCCCATTTCAGGATTCATGTAGGCAGCACCGCTGAAAAGCGGCGCCGAATCGTCCATTGCATTCTCCAGGTTAGGCCACATGATTTCATCAATAGGTTACTGTAACGCACAAGGTAGTGATGTCATACCACGATTTCAAGTAAGCGTAGTGTGCACTGCACAACTAGTGCAGACTCTACATCAAGTGCGATATGACCGTCATGGAGCACATATGAACTACGAAGTATAATAATTTGCAAGCCATTTCAGAAGTGATAAATCTACTTTCATAAGCTTAGCTACGACGTCATAATTGACAGATCACCTCCCCGTCAAGTCCTTGTCAACACATTTCATGCACAATTTAATTCATGCGTAAACGATATCAATGGCACGCAAACGCAATCAGAACAAGGCTTTCTTGTGAACACAGTCTTCCATTTGATTCTTATGCATAACTGCACACTATTCATGTGAATGAGAAAGCAGGTTAGTCTGTAAAGACTCCTCGAACGAGTGTCGGAACCGCGCGTACGCCGTGGGTAACACACTGACATCACGCTTGAGGAAGCTGTCTTGGATCCAGAACTGCACCACATTGAGGAAACTGGGACACACAATCATCACGAGCAACAGCTCTGCGAACGGATATCCACGCAGCGAGTGGAACAGCAACTCGCCGAAAAGCCCGAGAGGCGTTGCAGCAGCGATCATTACCGATACGACGATGGCCTTGGAGAAAAGGATGATCACCAGCCACGCGATCAACTGCAGCATCCACACACGGTACGACGGTGGGTTACCATAGTCGCCGCTCTCCTGGATGTTCACCCAATTCATCGAGAAGGCCAACTCTTGCTGCAGTCGTAGGAACGCGAGGCTCACGACCATGCCAAGTGTGCAATCGCTGAGAAAGTTAAGGAAGTACCAGGCGCACTCGTCCGTCACGGGCGGCATCTGTATAGACACCAACAGGTTCATGAAATGGCCGGTGGATGCGCCAATCATCTGCTTGCCGACGTCCATGAGCCAAATCTGCAGCGGCCGTCGGGGACGCTCCACGTGGCGCTTGTACCAGAGCGTCGCGATGGCGATTAGACCCAGTAGCGCCTGAATGGCATACGATGCCCCGTTCGAGAACAACACACACTGCTCCACATCTCCTTCCGCGAGCTCCGACAAGGGCATCCTTGTGCTTGTTGTCCAAGTCGCTGATACACTTGTGTCCTCTCCATCTTCGATCCCAATCGCGTCTCTTCAAAAGATACGTCTGACTCTACTCGTCCCTTGACATCATAAATTGAGCCCATTGCTTCGTCACCTTTAAGCTGGAGTTTATTATTCACGGCTGGGCTCACGTCGACTTCCGGCCCTTGTCATTAGTTCTATGCTGGATTTGGTTGAGAATCTGAAGCGAGCGTCGCGACGCGCCTGTGCCAGCAGATTGTGGCGTCTTCCTCTTCTTTTTGATGAACAGGTTGTGGACGGTTGGTGTCAATGATTGCTGTGTCACAGCTCGCTGGACCCCCACCGACCGCGTCTTCAGCCAGTTCACAGGCTTGTTTGGGCCTGGACCTGGAGCACTCGCTTCGGTAACACTTTTTGAAGCAAACAACCGCGATTTCGGCCCCGAGGGTCGGTTGCTGTGTCCTGTAGGAGTATCCCGCTTGTGGGCTCTCGAGGCGCTGGATGTCGGAGTCTTGTGACGAGTGCCTTCGGCCACGGGGGACATGAAGGCCGACTCGGTAGGTTTGAGCGGGAAGAGTCCGTTTTCGCTGGTTTCAAAGTATTCCAGGTCATCCAAGTGCTCATAGATCTCGCGGAAGGTCGGTCGTACTCCCCAGGCTGTGCAACGCATGAATAGGTTGTAGTACGGGCCAAGTTTCGCCTTTGCAGCCTCAGGCACTTGTGTCACAGTCACATCCTGCAGTAGCATATACAAGCTGCGTGTCTCCACGTACTCTTTCGGGACAATCTCTCCAACGAGGAGGCGGTACAAGATTTCCCGTCCAAATGCACCAACGTCGCAATTCTTGTGGAAACTGAACGAGCTGTCAAGGATCTTGGGTTCATCTGACGGGAGTTTGATGCGCCCGAAGTCAGAGAGCTTGATGTCTGGTTCCCAGCTTTGTTCATACCCCTCAGGTGGCGTGCGCAAGAGAATATTCCGGCACGCCAAATCGCCGTGAGCGACGTTAATATCGTCATGGAGTGTGATCATGGGCAAGCAAATCTGTTTTAGCATCGCCTTTGTGTCTGCAAATGACAAAGTGTATCGGCGGTGCTTCGACCCACCAGAGTTCACGCCGTAACGTCTTAAATAATCGCTCAGTTTGCAATCCATAACTTCCAGAGCGATGCAGGTGTGCTCGATGGCGTCGCACAGTCCAAGGCACTGCAGAAACCCCTTCATGTGGCGCACTCGGCGCAAATAATGTAGCTCGAGCGCTGCACGGTGCTTTGCTTCATGCTCCGGGAATCCTTCATGAGGCTTGGCACGTTTGAGTGCAATCTTTTGTCCGTTAATCACAGCAGCAGTCACTTTACCATCGGTGCCTTCACCGTAGACGCCTCCCGTGTACTCCACATCCATCTCGCAATTAAATAGTCCCACATCCCCAATGACTGAAGTGCT
Organism: Phytophthora megakarya; assembly: GCA_002215365.1. Classification (NCBI taxonomy): domain Eukaryota; phylum Oomycota; class Peronosporomycetes; order Peronosporales; family Peronosporaceae; genus Phytophthora; species Phytophthora megakarya. Next base: position 1,575 of record NBNE01000696.1, on the reverse strand, counting down.
TGTGAACGCGCTGGATGGAGTATCCACATGAGGCGTAACAATATCAGCTTTGGTGTGAGATACTATGCGATCGCAGCTTTCTTGAGATAATGGAGTGAGCTTATCCACGTGACTGTGGACAACATTCACAGATTCCTGAGAAAGATCTACCTCACCCTGCATGACCACATCATCATTGTCTCCGGTGTGAGCATCTGCATCTTTGCATGCTGCAACATCTTTCTCCTCTACAACGACACTTGGTTTGCAGTCCGAATGGACGTGAACGACTTCCGCCGACGACACATCCCTCTCTTGATCCAGATTCTCTTGAGTAGGGTTATACACCAGTTCTTCTGTCTGACTTAGCGGAAGTGAGCACGATGCGGCAGTATACGGACTTTGGTAAGGCGTTCTTCGAGCAGGTGGTGGAGTTTCGAACATCATGGGTCGTCTTGCTTGCGGACTTGAGAACGTCATCGGGCGACGTGCCTGTGGACTTGTATAGGATATCGGTCGTCGTGCTTGCGTGGCAATTGCAGGTGACGACATCCGAGACGTTGGAGGCGCCTTCACTGGTGTCGGCGCTTGAAGACGTTGCTGAAGTTTCTCGTTTGTCTTGAGGTTCTTCTCCAGTTTCTTGAGTGCCAGCGCTCTGTTTTCCGGTCGCAGCACTCGCTCAGGTGAGAAAGAAATCATCCGTTTCCTTGTCGATGCTGATGAGCTGCTCTGTGCAATGCCTCTAGCCACATTCTTCTTGGGTTTACTAGCAATCGCCACAGGTGGAGCACTCTTCTCCGGTGTCGGATCGATAGCCACGTTGTGCTTTGGCCCAATTGTTTCCGCAGGTGAATACACTGAAGTCTGCTCTGGAGACATGGGCTCCACTACCACACTTTGCATGGTTTCCTGTAGCTTCTGAGAAGGAGACAAAGACCCACTTTGCTCTTCTGGCTGTTCACTCTGAGTCTTCTGTTCATCCACAGCAGTGTCCTCTTTCTCAGGAGACGTAGACTCCCGCACAGCACTGGCCACTTGCTCCTCTCTTTTGTCCTCAATGACCTTCTCTTCATCCTGTGCCTGTCCATTCAGCGCCTTCTTCTCCACAAGCGCCACCTCATGCGCTGCTAGAACGCCCTGAATGTACTCGCGCTTCTTGCGGCGCATGTATCGGTCGTCCGAGCTCAGCATTCTGGCTCCACACTTGACTAGCTTGGCTTCGCTGCTCTCCCAACTGGCGGCAACGCTCTGGATCATCTGAGTCGTCGAGTCTCTCGCCTCCGTCTTGGGCTCCGTCTTGTGCATCTTAGAGGCCGCTGCAGGCGCCTCCGTCTTGGGCTCCGTCTTGTGCATCTTGGGGGCTGCTGCAGGCGCCTCCGTCTCTGCGGGGCGAGTTCGCTTGCGCAGCCGCGTGGTCATCATCGTGCAGGGTAGCGCGCGATGCTGCTAAGCTTAAAAGCGCGCAATGCTTGAAAATTGGCGCGCAACAGTTTTTCGATTTATCGAGGACGGTTGCCGATATTTCGGAAAGGATTGCTGTGTATAGCACTCGACTAGGTACGATCATCGAACATGATTTTAATTCTTCCTCTAAGG
>NBNE01000695.1:0-18322 GCA_002215365.1 Phytophthora megakarya | reverse complement strand
AATGGGTGGTTTTGCCGTCACTTGCGTTGTTCGCAGGTAACATTTCGTGGTCTATGCAATATGCTTCGTGGTCGTGTCGAGTTAAAGCCATACAAAAAGTATAGTTTCGAACGAGCTGTTGCGTGTACTCTGTTTCATTTAGGGTCTAGTGGGGGCTACAGAGAAGTTGCGCAGGCATTTGGAGTCTCAAAGGCATGGTGTATCACTAACGTTAACGAAATCGTGCGTGAGCTAGCTGCTATTCGAGCACAACAAATCTACTTCCCTAAAAGCCCCGGTGCTTGGGAGGATATTGTGAATGGTTTCCAAAGTGTTCAAGGTTTTCCGTTTTGCTGCGGGGCCATGGATGGCACGCTGATTGCGATCAATCGCCCTCAAGAGTTTGAGGGCTGGTACAACCGCAAAGGTATGACAATTTTGCTATTTGATTTGGCCTATACTTACCTTAATATTACTTACTGCCCTAGGATATCCGTCAGTTAATGTACAAGCCGTTTGTGATCACCAAAAGCGCTTCATGTCTTTCGATATTAGGCCTGGATCATGGAGTGATGCTAAGATTTTTCAACATTCCTGCTTTGGAAGAAATATCGAAAATATACTGCCACGTGGGCATCATGTTCTGGCGGATTCTGGCTACGGAATTTCACCTGCTGTTATAACGCCGTTTGTTGAAAAAGAAAATGGCGGTGATCTCACGAGATTACAAACAAGGTTCAACTTCAAGCTGTCTTCAACTAGAATGGTAATCGAAGGAGCATTTGGGCTACTAAAGGAGAGATTTCGAATTTTAAAGCGGCCACTCGATGAACGGACAATAACTTCGTCAGTTAGAATAATTGTGGCTTGTTTGGTGCTGCATAATTTTTTTGTTGACGCAAAAGACACCGCAATTACCACGGAATCCGAAAGCTACCTAGAAGAAGGTATTGAAGAATTACATACGCAAACTGGGGTGATTCAAGATCGTAAACTTCGTAGCAAATTAGGTATGCAAAAGAGAAATGATATTGCAAATTTATTTGCTTGAAACCGTTGTTCTGTTTCGTACCGTGCTTACGTTTCGTTTCTGTTCTGTAAGGCTGCGATTAGCAGTGCGAGCTGCTGGGTTTGCGCCTGCATTTGCTCAAGTTGAGCTGCTTGACCCTGCATCAGCAACTGAAAACGTGAATCAATTAGCTCCGATACAGAATTGTCGGAGGAGACCGTAGGTTGCACCATGGCAGCAGCCATAGCTTGAAACCCATTAGCAAGAGATTGCATGCCGGTTTCAAAGCTATCAGCCAGGGTCTTACGTTTCTTCTCCCTTCCTTGGCGATTCACTGGAGTGTTGCCGTCTGCATCCCCACCACAGCATGCCTCCTCGTCAGACAGGATTGCCACACTATCGGCTTCGCTGTCAGCAAGAGTCTGTCCGTTCATACCAGCCGAACTATGCATACATAAGTTGAGGGTTTAGTGTTAAATTGTTTACACCCACCTTACTCAAATATATAACTCACCCAGACCAGAACTTCTGCATTAACGCTAGTCCTGGAGGATCAACAATTTCTGTCTCCGCATTCCCAGTAGCTCGAACATCAGCGTTGTATTCTGCCCACTTCCGCCTCAACCACTTCAACTGTTTCAAATTAACATAATAATATATGAGCATAATGTACAGCTCAAAAAATGCGCGCATAACTTACTTTGTTTTTGCACTGTTCGGACGAAATTGGCATCTCCTGGTTGTCGCTCAGCTCTGTTGCAAGCAGCAACCACGCCGCTTTAAGGGCGGCGTTGTTTTTCGCATAGCTAAAGCGATCTGCATGCGTCTCGTATCGAAGTGTCATCAAGTCGAGCACCATTGCATCTGTCCATTCTAGCACAGCCGAGGTTTTCTTGGGTGCTAAAGCACGTTTCTTCTTGCCTTTACGCTGTGGAGTCTCTGTTATATAAAGTTCATTATACATGTTGTCAATACCATCTACAACTCGAAAAATATAGCGCCAACGATACCTGGAATACTGCACTCCAACGATGGTTGCAAGATTGGAGCAAGTCCGTCTCCAATCGAAGCCCTTGTATTGTCTCCTAGAACACCTGCACTGTATAGGTTTCGAGTCGTGCCATTACTACCAGTAGGGCTGGACATCAATCTTGTGATTGAGAGGCTGGAACCGAAGAACTCCACGCCTGCCAGTCGCTCTTTGGAATGTCGCCTCCGATGAAAACCAGACTGGCTCTGGTTTCGTACTTAGTGGTTTACCTACCCCGCGGAGTACCAGACCGAGAACCAGCACCAGCCAGCGCGACCAGCCCCTAAAAGATCGGATTGTCTGCAATTATTGAATGTCAGCGCGACCGCAGGCGAAACAATGATCCAAAGCTGAATTTGACTGAATTGAACAGAAGTATTCTGCTCTGATGTCGGAATATGCTTCAAGACCTGGATTTTGCGAGAAAGTACACAACATCTTTCAATTAGCTTTTACATAGTGCCGGGCGGCTTTGGAGCCGATTATCCGGTTCTGAGTTGGTTTGTCTGAGGTTTAGCGACAGTGCTTCACGGGACTTCCACGGTTAAAATGATTTTTAACTTTTAAAAATTGAAAAACCAGCCTACAAACCCCGACTCACCGATTTTTCGCCTGAAGGATTGTTTCATACGAAATTGTTTCGGAAATCGGCTCTATTCAACTTGATTTAATCTAGATAACAAGTCAAGCCGCCAATACGTAATACATTTTATATTGATGCCCAGTAATGCCCATTAGAAGGTCTCAAGTGTACCCTTCTTGTCTATAGTAGGCAAAGTGGGCAAATACCAATTATATATATCTGGTGATGTCGCCTGTTTACACCGACGAACGCCTTCGCAAAACAGAAGAATTAGATATTGGAGGAAAAACGGTGTATCGAAACGAGGTCAAAGAAGATTTTAGTACCGCCGTCGCTCCGTGCAGAGGTGACGGCGATATATCACGAGGGGCCCATACACTCAGGCTTCGGTACAATGGCGGCGACAACACATCAAATGTTCACCTGGACCGGAATGACAATTGAAAGTAAACGTGTGCGACTGGGTTTTCTCACATGGGGTGATCTAAGTCAACGTGTGGCTAAGTCAGTGAAACTTTCGCTCCTTGGCGTACTGGGCTTGCTCTGGTCCCGAGACTCTGAGAGACTTGGATGCACAGAGAGTCAGATCTCGGACGATTTTTAGGAACTCTGAGTTTGACGTGTGTTCCTTGTGTACAATTCCTGTGAGTTGAACCCAATATTCAGGAACGCTATGTCTCGACCGTCCGTAGATAATCTGTAAAGAAGTTTTGCGTGGTTAGCGTGTGACTTACTCTCTGAGTCCATCACTATAATTGGGGTCTCACGCGGCACTTTTGGCACCTGTACCGCATGCCTTCCAAAGACACATGTGCATCACAAGATATATACTCTCTGATAAATCTTCTCTTATACTGCTAAATATTCCTATGTTCCATCTTTCACTTGATCTTTTCGGATTCGGTGCAAATCACTTTGTTTCAGTAAAATTAAAAATAGCATGATTCCATTATATATCCATATGGTGTCATCGAATATGATGCGCATTGCATCATTTTGCACGGTCTTTTCTCCACTTGATCGTGTAACATGGTGGATTGTGTCTTGGACTCTAAGAGGAATTCAGATCTCTTTTGTCACATGATAGCTTACGGCACCATAGAATCCGTATGGATACACTTGAATCCCTGAATCATGTCTTGATCCTTCTGGCAATCTTTGCATCAATAGGGTAATAACATATAAACGCAGATCTCTGTAGTTCCAAACATTTTTGGATGAGGACTCCGAGATTTCCTCAGAGTCCCGATTGATCTCTGACTTGGAAGCCAGAAACACTTCATGTGAACCAAGGATACAACATCGGGCTCTGGTATATATTTCTCCATACTGCCCGTAGAACACATCTTAACGCCATTGGTTACCATCTCACCCGAGATCATGAGTTCCGTGCGAAAACGACCACTTTTGCTCGTTTTTAAGTCTTGAAACGGCACTTGTTTTGATTAGGCCAAGCCAATATGGGGTGTCTAATGCAATACTTTTTCATCAACACTGTTTATACTCATAAATACCGTAGTCATAACGGTGGCGAGTCTGGACCGAGTATCACAGCGTTTCCAAACTCTGAGGCCTATCCTTGGGCTTACTCCAAACCAACCACTCATTTTTCCATTTTCCATATGATTTCCCTTGAACACATTCAATTCCAACATCGTGTAATCTTCATCTAATCTCAGGTTGTCCACCCATATATTTGGCCCCACGAAATGTTCAAAACACTTCGTATCAATAGCAATGCACGTCCAAATACGATAAGTTACCAATCAGGACAGCCATCGAGCGGTCATGGTTCAAGATTGCTGTAGGCTCGATTGAACCATTTGGCGAACACACTTCCGATCATAGTTGTATCATCGACACAACTACTAGACTGATTGAACTATTGCCTGCACTAGCTGCAAACGCAGCAGCTACTCATTGCAGGTACGAGACGGCGCTGTACTTCAAGAGGAAGATCATATCCAGCAGCAGCAAGTCAAACTTGACTTGTGGGTCACAATGGGGTATTGCTCATCCAAGGGCCAGGCCTAGCTTACGCCAAATGCCAGCCGGCTGTGTCCACCAACTACAAAAAGACACCAATGCCAGATACATAGATACACCCCTTTAACTTTACCAACTCTGAGCACACTCCAGTAGCTTATCAACTGTAAGATCACCACTACCAATACCAGGGACGGAAAAAGCTGCCGATGTTCCATGTATGGCAAGTCCAAGATAACCACAACATTAAGAATGCCACCTCTCGCCGTTTTAAGGATACGAACGACTCCAAGTGTCTTTAATCACCTAGTGTGGCTTCAAATACAAGGCCCAGCAACTCCAGCACCACGAGTATCAAACATACATTGAACTTTGGAAGCGCCGTAGTCTCACAAATACCAATCATATCGTGATCATCAAGGGTCCGTTTCCCATGCCAAACACACCACAGACGTCATGTCTAACCAGTTATCAGCACCAAACCCAAAACTGAACGCGTCATCGAGGATTCGATCACACCATGACAGCGCACAGCATGGCGTCAACGCATAACTTCATCTCCACGTAGCAATGCAGTGTCCAAGCCCACGGCCGAGTCGTACACCAAGACCGCTTTCACAGGCAGCACCATAACTATTATCAGAACATAGTCCAATTCCAGTGGTGAGTACGGCTACATCACGGCGCCCACAGACAGTACAGAGCCTACGCTTGAGCGCCAAGTTCAAATGAAGCACATAAACCACAGATAATACACAGTCAACAGATCCTACCTAACATCTAGCTTGTTCAAAGCCAGCACGGAGCTCACGCAATAGCGGTGATTATATCGCTTACGCCTTCATTGCCAAATGCACAGCCGTACAACAGAGACCAGTACGTTGACGACTTGTCCTACAGTGTATTTTTGGTAGACCAATAAGACGCTGCGGACGAATTTAATTAGGTTACAACTGTAACCGATACCAGTGCCACACAGCGACACGGGTTGATGATGGAGCCATGAGGACGTCGATGAAGTAGCTCACGAGGGACGAGGGACAACACAAGACGGCAAGTGTGACGAAGATGCGTGTGAAGAGCGCAATGAACGGCTGGGAGGCGACGCCGGCGAAGATCGCACGCTGGAGGATCGAAGCGAGGTGAGGGACGATGCCCGAAAGGCCGCATTGAGAGTGATTGGCCGGGCGAGGGAGGCGTGCTGTTCTACAGGTGTCTCGATAAGACAACGAGAAAACGGATGAACCAGGGGAAGGCGCGGAACTCAAGAACGTGTCTGCAGCTGGAGAAGGCGCGTCAATAATGGATGTGTCCATGATGGTGAATGTCCCGAGTACTCGAGACGAAACTGACGACGTGGACGGTAAGAGCAACGATAGCGTAGTTGACGTTTATAAGTTGTCGGACGACAACATCGCGGTGATTTGGCTAGCGTGACACAGAGGCCGCAAGCAACGCAAGCGTGTGCGTAAGAAAACGAAACGAAGAGAAGCAGCTCGTGGTGACGACGAACAGCGACGTGCTGATGATCGTGTACTTTGCAAACGACACCAACTCGATGAAGAGGATGCATTGTCGAAACTAGTAGAGCGCAAACGAAGTGTTGCGCATGGACGAGCGGGCCATGAGTGTGAGTCCAGTGGTGATCCATCGAGGGTGATCTTAGTGCGGCGCGCGAGATGAGGTGAAGACGTCACCACGCATGCCGATGACAACGTGACTTTCGTGGAGGCTGACGATGGCCTACCAACAGCCGTGATAGATGTAACAGGAGTGCAACGAAGTGTGAAGTTGGATAATGGAGCGCGATTTGTTGTAGCCGGCACGAAATGGATGGAGTTTGGTGACAAAGTAGCGTGTGATGATCCTGATGATTTCGTTGAGGGTATCGGTGGTGCGTTACTAGACGTGGTGGGCGTCTGGGGGTTCGAGATACAGACGGTGTACGAAGACACCATGATGATACATGCGTGTATCGTCAAGGGCTGTGACGATGAAGTTCTGATAGACGTCGCCTTTATGAAGGGCCGAGCAGTGGTCATGGACTTTAACCACAACAAGTTGCGGTACAAAGAGGACATCATGACGATGGTGGTACCGTTTAGAACGTTCGAGCGGCATAAGCGTGGTAGAATTGCCGTGGGTCGCATTGCGCGACCTACGTATTTGACAAGACGGGCTGTAACACCTATTGTAGTCGAAGTCGTAGTGCGATATGGTGACCGTGGTGTATTCGTACCTTCCACAAGAATCGGTACTGTGATGTTGGCACTGACAGTGACTGAAGCACGCGGAGGACGGGCTTTGTTTCGGTCATCGGTGACAGGGTAGTGAAGCTGCCTTCCAAGAAGACGCTAGGGACGTGGGTTCCAAAACACGATGACGTGGCTGTACTCGAAGTTAATAGCGAGCTCGATCATTTGAAGTTGCGTGGGTATTTGAATGAACTGGGTGATGCAGACACTCCACTCGATGACGAAGATAAGGTACAGATTGGCATTGAAGAAGACACGGAGAGTCGTGAATTGATGCTGCGATTATTGAGGGTTTATCCTAAGCTGATGGTAAACTGTGGAGCGTGTCCGCCAACTACGAAGGTGCAAGCAGAGCATCATATTGATACGGGAGATTCCGCTCCCATTATGCGCAAACGTAGGCACCAAGCTCAGGCGAAAGACTTCGTAATATCAGACAAGATCCAGCCACACCAGAAGCATGGCTACGAAGACGACGTGTTCATGCCCGACACGAGCGTGATGATGATAGGACGGACACCGCAGCGATCAGAAGACGCAACACACGAGATCTAAGTAATGACCAAGGCAGGATGGCGACAAAGATACCGACCATGGCGGGCCAGTCGACGAGTACGAGCATGATGACGACCAGTACGCTGCGACGCGACAGAAGCCGACGAGCAGTCGACGACCAGTGGTGACGAAGCCGCTGATGACACCACAAGTTTCGAGCGCGTCTCTGAGTGAAGTGAGTGTTGACGTTATATCACAGAAACGACAAAAGGTGACGAGGCTGGAGTCTACGATGGCGAAGAAGAAGCCGACGTTGCAGACTATGACGAGCAAACCTACGGGTACGAGTCCTGACAAGAAGCGACGTGGCCATCCAGCGTATTATGGAGCAGAAGAAATGACTCTTCAACTTACCGGCAGAACGATAGTTGCAGCACAGGCACGAAGTAGACTCGTGCAGAAGATGCTCAGCAGCAAGAAGTATCGAGGCATGAACATGTTGAAGGACTTCGGGTTAGTGCTGATTGAGACGATGAATGACTTGCGAATTATATTATCACCTGAGCTATGGAGCGTAGTATTCAAAGAGAGTCAGGATTCGGTGTGAGCAGGTCACTTGAGGGCACCACATACTTACGAGCGAATTTCGAGTATGTATTGGTGGCCCTACTTACGATTGGAAGTACAACGCTGAGTTCGAGGGCGCCAAGAGTGTGGCAGCCGTAAGGTACGCCCACGCAAAGTAATACCTCCATTACGAAGCTTGTGAGGTCGAGACGTGGGGGCCGATGGTCGTTAAACGTCGCAGGACCTTTTCTGAGAGCCGATGGCGGTGAACGTTACGTGATAGCCGCCGTGGAGTATGTCACGAGATATGTAGTAGCGACGACTGTGGAACAGTATGTGGCTACGAATGTGGCCAAGTTCCTAATGAAGGACGTCGTCTTGAAATTTGGAGTGATCTGAGAGTTGCTTGCTGACGGAGCACCAGAGTTGTCGGGTAATGTGATAGAGTTGCTGGTGACGATGTTACAGGCAGAACAGACGAATCCTGTACCATACCGACAACAAATGGTGGGGTTAGTTGAACAATTTCATTGAACTTGGAAAGACTGCGTTTCGACGTACCTGCAGGTGGACGCGCAAGACGACTGGGTTGGGTGGCTTTCGCTGTATATGCATACAATTCGGGACGCCATTCGACTGTAGCCTGATCGCCTAATGAGCTCATGATAGGTAGAAAACTGAGAGCACCTAATGACCTGTTACGAAGTACGAGCGTGACGAAGGCTAAGTAGTTAAAGCGGTATGATGACAAGCTGCTGAAGTTGATGACGAAGGGCTACGAGTGTGCTGAACGTGCACGAGAAAGGGAACATCGTAGACAAGCTGGATACTACGATCTACAAATACGAGCAAAGCGTACATTCAAGACTGAAGACCGAGGGTGGATGTATCTACCTCCACAAGGGCCGAAAGCTACGTAGTTTGTGCATGCGTCGATGGGACCAATGCGTATTGTTGAATCCGCTGGTTATGATAGCTTCTTTATTAGAAGCAAAGATTAGGGGAGTTTATTGCGTATGTTTCAGTTTTAGCTACGTACAACTCCCCGTCCGACAAACTAGCAGTCGCAGCAGATATAGAGGCACAGCTGGAACATGAAGGCGAAGTCGACGAAAAAGATCATGACACGACGTGAGGAGAAATTCTTGGAGCTACAACGGCGGCAGTGAACGTTGCCACATCAGCGGCTGGTGAAAGTACGAAGATGGCGGTGACACAACAAAGCTGGCCACTACGTGCTTGAAATCAAGCTACGACTTGCCAGACGAGAGCAACGAGACGAATCCGAGTACGACGAAGTTGATGAGCGCTAAGCGAGTTGCTCGCAAACTACGACGAGTACTTTGACAACGGCAGGATCGTGGAAGACCCTTTGTATGGAGAATGCGTGGACAGGTACCAGTGTCACACAGCGACACGGGTTGGTGATGGAGCCATGAGGACGTCAATGAAGTAGCTCACGAGGGACGAGTGACAACACAAGACGGCAAGTGTGACAAAGATGCGTGTGAAGAGCGCAATGAACGGCTGGGAGGCGACGCCGGCGAAGTTCGCACGCTGGAGGATCGAAGCGAGGTGAGGGACGATGCCCGAAAGGTCGCATTGAGAATGATTGGCCGGGCGAGGGAGGCGGCGGAGAACTCTGTGTTCACTTCGAGATTCGCGCGTATGACGCAGACCACGAACAGGTGACGAGTTCGGGGTCTGTGGAGACAACGTTGGCGAGTGACGAGCACGAGACGAACCCAGGTGGATTGAGGTGGATACAGGCCTGGACTTCGAAGTGGGTGAAGCGCTCATTGAGCAGAGATCTCACGGAGAGACACTGAGATTTGGGCTTCGAGGCGAGGAAAGAGCACGGTGTTGCAGGGACCTGGCTGAGAGACACCTTGATACGAAATTTGAGTTAAGTTGGGTTACGAGGTTTGGGGTTGAGACAATAAATAGGACGAGAGTCCGGCTACTGAAGTGGCCTACTGGTGTTGATTGTTTGTTACGTACGCTAACGGACTCTACACTACCGCAGCAAATACTGTGACGAGCATACGGTCCATCGGTGAGCTGGTATCCCGAGACTCGTTACCCGACTATGTCTTGTACAATCAATACAAACATTAACCGACCGGCCAAATCTAATCGCTAACTTCGTCCGAGTTTTCATACATTGGAAGGGATGAAGACAATACGAAGGTAAACCGTACAGTACAGTAAACAATGACGTCCCTTCGCTTGGAACTGTTATAGTCGTTGTTTTAGCGTACTAGTCATGATCATAACCGATTGTGATAGAAAAATAAAAAATGGAAGGTATTTAAAGTTAATTCGTTTGCAGCTCTGAAAAGTTTTAAGAAACGTCTAATGACTAGTTTCAAGGAATAATGTAAGTATCCTCTAGTTGTGTCTTAATGCATCGCCTGCAGGTGCGGAGCAGGCGCAACGTGTGAGTGCACCTAAATCCCCATCGAGCAATAAAACTTGCCACAAGAACAACTTACATCTATCTTTGCCTGCTTTTATCTTACAAACTACTGCTAGATACACAACTGTTTTGATTGTCATTTCGTTGTATGAAATCATGACAATCGCTACGTTTCGCTTTCGGAATTCGCCCATTATTTGCTTTCATGGTGCATGCATACACTCTCGCTACATTTCACTATAACTCCTTAAATCCTCCAAAACATCGAGTGCGTTGCGCAAATGTGGAAAGTGATATATCTAATATAACAGGTATTACAATACTAGATCAATTGTCTTAATGCTGTCAACGTAGATAGAGGTTATAATTCAGACCTTCTTAATACCGGCATGTGCCGATATTTTAGTGTTTTAGCTTAATATCGGCGCCTCCAGAATCTTAATATCGGCATTGTGTCGCTATTACGTATTTAATTTGAATTTAATATACCTAATTTATGTACCGAACATATATTGTACTTATTAGCAAGGTTAAGGTATTTTTGGCTATTGGCTATGAAGTAGGTCAAACTGTTTGGCCTCGAATATACTTCGAAGTACCTTCTAGAGATAATGAGGTCAGAGCAGTACGTTGGTCACCCAATTCCCACTTCGAGATGGAGAAGTCGTATAAAATCCAGAGAACGATGTCGAATCAATCTCGTTCTAGTTACATGTAGCGAAGTAGTACACAAGTAGTGCACACCACAAAGCACATTCTTTGTGGATTAGTACATGATACAGTTAATTGACCCATTCGAGTATTTTGAGTCGGTTTTCCATTGATGCAAGTATCAGCGTTTATCTACGTTACATTTTCTGAGGACGATACCGCTGTCCGGTCCATTATACTACTCTCGATTCTTGTTTTACTTGCCCTTCGACTTGTCGGCGGCGTCCGCATTGGCTTCCATCGACTTTGCCGCCGACACCTTTATTAGCAGCAGCATTCGTAGGCCGTGTCGCAGACTCCGTCTTGTCAACACCAGGACCCGATGTGGCCGACTCGTAGTCGTAATCGTAACCAGGTTAGCCAAAAAGTTGTTGTAGATAATGTTTACAAATTTTTCAAGATTATGTTCCCAATTGATGACTCCATCTACCACATGGACAGCACAGTGTACAGTACATGTGTTAGAAGGAGTCATCATGGGGCGTATAATGTACCAGATGGAGTCATCATTGGGAACATAATTTTGAAATCCTGAAAACTACAACACGTACTTTAGCTACCCGGGTTACCGTTGTATGTGACGCTAGAGGAAACTAAAAAACGAAAATGAACGAATTCATCCATTTTAATTAAATATTCCAGGATCTGACCTATTTGTGCGATCCTCGACAAGTTGTGTGTGTTTCCTGACATCATACACTTTACAACTATTTTAATAAAATTATAATACTACCTACTTCCATAAATTATATGGAAGTAGGTATACATTTAGTTTCAGGGTCCTCGTGCAAAAGTAATGATTATGTGTTTAATGGGATTATGGTGAAAGCATAGAATTACATTATGGACAGTGCCCAACAAATACGGTATGTCAACGACAAAAGCAACTAGACGAAACCATTTTCGGTCTCGTTGCTTTTGCCATTATGCGCTCTTGGCATACTGTGGTACTCGTTGGTGCCAATGTTGTACTAAGCGTTGTCGAGGCCACTGAGAGCATTAAAATGTATGGAAATAGGTATAAATTTAGTTTCAGGGTCTTCGTGGAAAAGTAATGATTATGCGATTAATGGGATTATGGTGAAACAAAAGCATCACGTGATGGACAGTCGTGTCCAACAAATACGCTAAGTCAACGGCAAAAGCAACTAGACCACAACCAAATTGTTTCTCTTCGCATTATGCACTCTTGGTATACTGTGGTACTCGTTGGTGCCAGTGTTGTACTAAGTATTGTCGAAACCGCTGAGAGTATTAGCTCGGTTCATGCATCAAAAATTGATAATGGAAAACCTCTATTCACTACGATAGTAGAACCTAATGACACCGTTGCGGCACGGGAGGAGCGAGCAGGAAGTATTCCTGCTTCTGCCACCGAAACTATCAAGACATCGATCGCGTCGAAGACTCTCCGACATTGGTTAGACCAAGAACATGCTAGTTTTTATTTCAAAGAATTGAAACTAACTCAAGCAGGAGAGAAATTATTCGACGATCCAGAATTCATGAGGTTTCTCCAAATCGCGAAGTATTTTGAAAAGAATAACCCTCAAAATTTGATACTCAAGGTGTTAGGGCAATATTACAGTGACGAGAATCTGTTTAAAATGCTTACTGAGGCCAAGAAGAACCAGATCACTAGAACTATTGCGACCAAATTGTACGCTGCGAAATTCCAAGGATGGCTAGATACCAACAAAACTCCGAAAACCATTTTCACGCTGCTGGGGTTGGACAAGGAAATACCGATCGTGCTCACCAAACCATTATTTCTCACATATGTCGAGTATGTCAGAGTCTTCAACAAGAAGAACCCTGTTGAGAAGGTGTGGCTACTCGATGATGTTTATAATAAGCATCCGATTGATTACTCCCTGAACAAATTGGTTGAGGAGGCAATGAAGTATCCGAATACGGAAAAAGCCAGCATGATCGTGACGGTAGATGAACTCAAGAGGAGATTCGTAGCTAGAATTCGTCCAGCTGATACTTTCAGCGAATTTGTGCGTGAGACAAAGGGAGGAGATAACTTTTTCACAAGTCCCAATTTCAAGCTTTGGGTGAAATACATCGACGACTTCAACAAAAAATATCCCGATGACAGGACTAGCATGATTGATTCGATCCGATATTCTTACACTGATGAAGAGCTGGCGAAAATCCTCATGGCAGGAAAATCAAATTCAAAAACTAAGGAGCTAGCAGCAAATTTAGAACTCGCACTCGTCAACACATGGAGCCGCGAACTAAAAACCCCGGATGAAGTATCTAAACTCATGGATATGGGATTATCAACCTCTTCGATGAAATCATACGTGGAAAAATATCATTGGGCGCTATATCAAGGCGATAAACTATTCGAGGATCCTAGAATGTGGATGCAATACGTGGAACACTTCAGAGCGAGATTTCCGGCAAGTGATGAATCCGTGATCACGATATTGACGAATCGCTATGGTGATGACGTCGTGGCGAAAAAGATAGCAACCGCCCACGAGGGGAGTACTCTTCTATCGATGAGAACGGCACAACTTGAGAGATGGAAGAGCATGGAAGAGACTCCTGAAGATGTATTCACGTTGTTGAAGCTTGACAAGGGTGGAACCAATCTTTTTGACAATACTGTACTGGAAACTTGGATTGACTATGTCAAACTTGTCACGCATAAGAACATTGTAGAGAAAGTTATGTTTGATATTTTCGCGCGGAGCTACAAAAACGACATTTTTTCAAAAATTATTATTGCAGGGAAGGGTTCAAGCTGGGCGTCGATTGCAAGCAATTTTCAGAAAAGACAGATCTACTCTTGGTTGAAGTCTAAGGAAGAGTTGAATGATGTCTACAAGTGGTTAATGGTGAAGGGGACAGCGAAGAACAATCCAGAACGATTACTCTATAAGAAGTATGTTCAAGACTATCGCAAAAGTATTCGAAAGAAAAAAACTGCGTGACAGGTTGATACAAGAACACTAGCGTAAAAACCAAGTGGACAAAGACCTAGTTGTACGTCAAAGAATCAACATTTACCATTTATTCAGAGCTGTCCCGCGTTCGAACGAGATTTAACTTTAGGGGAACGGACAAAATTCGTCCGTATTCTGAAATAAGCCCAATACTGATCCGATGGCACAATTTTAACCTTAAGCTGTTTTGTAACATTGAGTACCGTACTTCACACAAGAAATTCACTATTTCTTAACACCAAGTAAGCGGGTTTGAAACTCAGTCTATTAACAAGTTTTACATGCAGTGGGGCATACTTCCTGATTTTATGGGAGAAAAAACAAATTCCTGTTGGAAGGCATTTCAAATATGAGCTGGAGAAACGCATAAGAAGCACAGGCTAGCAACCAGTCTGGTCTCATCCTATTCAACTTTTCTTGTGAAATGATATACACAGTTCTTTTCCCCTGAAACAAACCACAAAAAGGCTTCGTTAAGGAACTGACATACTTTGAAATTACGATGCTGAATCCTAACATGAAGAAAACATATCCCATAGCTGAGAACGCCTCTTTTAACATTAAAATTAATAACGTTCAGAAAATTGCCATTCGTCATTTCGCCAAATCATTTATTTTGTGAGCTACGGTAAATAAACCATTTTGTAACTAACATTTCGAGTTGTAGTTGTTGATAGCATTCAGTCCGAGCATATACAACACGATCACCCTACATGACATGTACATGACGGTTTGTGTTATGAATCAGATCACGAACAGGTCACGCAATGTGATTGGTCGGAATTACAGGGATAGATTTTTGAATAAGATAACTTCTTCAAGTTGCAACAAATGTTACAGCATATGTGAACAAGAAAAAATTAGAGGTGTGTACAAGGCCAAGGAAGGCCGACTACAATTCAACAAAGGATGAAGTTGTCCAGTGGATTAAGGACCTCCGACGTGATGACTTCCCTTTAACGACGTCTCACGTAGTTCAGTTCACTAAAGAGGAATACTCTAATTGGATCACTACTTGCCTGCTACCCAACAAGTCTGCTAGTTTGGAGCACTACGTTCGACGCATCGTGTACCGAAATGGTTTCGCATTTCGGAAGCCAACGCGGACTGTTCTCTCTACGGTGGACCTTGGTGCAGAGCAAACTAAGTTTACAAACAAAACAGAGGTCAAAATTTCAATGTCATATCCGCTGTCAAGACCCTGAATTAAAGCAGGTCCTTGTCGTTTTACTGGCAAAATGGGCGTAATATCGAAACTAAATTTGATTGGTTATTAGTAAAACAAATTTGCTCGATAAGGTTTTTAGCCTAGTATACACAACGAAAACCCCAAAGCGTCATATCAACACGTCCGGATCTGCATATCTACGATGTAATGATGCTATTGTATCATGCTAGTGATAGCTGTTCGGCCCACTTTAGTTTTCGATTGAACAAGTTTGACATCATCTTGAGAAACAATACAGTGTCGAAAAGCAGAGAACACATGCTCGTGGAAGATCATAATGAGGCTGCTGAGTTCATGGTACACACTGCATCCACCACATTGTGTTTGTGCACACTCACAGTCAGGTTTATGAGCACTGTACTTTGTGGAGACGAAGGATTTCCATGCAGCCAGAGTAGTAAATTCCAAATGTTAATGTGTACGAATTTGTCGCTTTTCAACGGCTCGTGGCTGTCGGTAGACTTTTTTTCGGGTCACCTGTGGATCAGGTCCGCTTTGGGTCTTCCCACAATTTTTTCAAAGTCCACAGAGAACAATCGCGGTTCGTCGTCTAGAACTTGGTCGGACGCTCCTTGAAGTTCTCCAGTAGCATACACAACGATAATTGGCTTTCCAGCAAATTGATCATGCGTGTAGTGGGCCTGGCGCATAACGAGTATATATCGAAGGCTGTCAATGGACGCCGACCATAAATAGCATACTCACCCAGCATATTTGCAGCAGATATGTCGGGGCTTATGCCGGCATACATCGTCGGAGGGCATAGAAATCGTGTCAATAGAATCCCCTACCCCTAGATCTATGCACGGTAGCCATCTTAGTGGTTGTACTTGATATTTGTATTATTTAAGACGAACATCACTCCTTGTATGCAACCGTTACTCTACGTAGCATTTCAACGACATATATCTTCCGACAGCCAGAGAAGTTAATCGCTTCGAAATTTGCGGAGACGCCACAAAGACGAAAGGTTCGTGGCGCAACCTGTATTGATCCTCAATACTAGTTACTAACTGACTGTGCTGCAAGGCAAATGGTGCGTCTAGTGCACTCGTCAAGCCACTGGAGGTCGCGCTGCATTTACGACACTTCCAGCGACGAAAACCCGCCGCCCAACATCCCGTTGTCTGGACGCCACGATTCGTGTAGTACCTGCAGTGAAAGCGGGACACAGAGCCCTCATTGGAAGTGGGACAATCCCCGACCTGACACCCCACCACCACCAGCAAGACCTTCACAGGCATCTCACAGTCCGACAACGTCGTCACCAGTTCTACTAACGCCACCCCGATCTCCAGTCCGCCGAACGTTCAAGACACAGCCAACTCGTCTTCACGTACGGAACTCTCGTCAAACAGCGGAGCCGTACGCTCGACCTCGACCTCGTCACCCGCTGAGGCAACCAATCCGCCCGGATGGAGTGACACGAGCGCCGGCGGGGACAATACAAGAGTTGGTGTACAACACCAGAAGCGACGACATCTTCGTGCCAGCAAGATGGCCGTGGAGAGTCGCTCACCTTCGGACGCAGTTCAATCCGTTGGCGACTGTCTTCCCTGCGGTGCCTCGCTTTGGATGGTGCGACTGTTCCTCACCGTGTCGAGTGGACTCGTGCAGGAACTCTTTGATGCATGTGTACTGCACCGCAAGCTGCTGCCCATACGAAGGTCTGTGTGGAAACGGGTTGCGAGAGTCCACGCGCGTCTACCTGGCAAAGAATCGGCGTACCGGATCGATCGGCGTGGTTGCGGCGGAAGACATCGACAAAGGCGAAGTATTGGGGGAGTATCTTGGCGAGATCGAGCATGCCAGCGCCTCACGCGCTCAACGTCCCCGTAACTTGGGTTACCGACTTGTTCTTCACCAACGGCCCGAGAAACCAGACTACCCCATTCGTGCTGCCATTAACGCAGAGACAATGGGCGGGTTGATGCGGTTTGTTAACCACTCCTGCCGGCCCGTAGCCAAGTTCATGGAAGTCAGCAACGGCCGCAGCACTACTGTGATCGTGGCAACTACATGCCCTATCAAGCGCGGTCAAGAGGTTACCTTCGACTATGGCGACGATCTATGGTTTGTGTGTCGCTGCGGGCTTGATGGGTGCCGTCACCAAGCCCGCCAAGACAAGGAAGACCCGTAGGAGAGCTACCCGCAGTCCAGAATGTACAGACGAACGAGGTTTGAAGTTCTAAATGAAAACATGTAGTACACATTCATTGAAGTTGCTGTCCGTTATCTATAGGGCCTTCACATCAACCTGTAAGCGACGGACACGTGCTACACGACGTCGAGGAGGAGGTGCGCGAAGAGTGTAGCTGCAAAGATCCTGTTGGAGGCCGTGGCACGTGCTCTACGAGCTTTTGGCGCGAAGTTTGAGTGGTACTCAGGCCGTCGAGGTGTCAGGCCCGGGAGCGGGATGGAATTTGCGCGGGCAGGTTTTGCGTCAAACCACTTTGAAGTTTCCCTGCATCGTTTCAATATCGCTCGTGAATCTCGCAGGCTGCTCTCCTTGGTGAGCTTGGTTCAGGCAACGCGGGCTGGCATCACTGTCTTTCACTTTTCAATTTGCTTTACAGCAAGCAGCCCACCTTCAGCAAGCTCTCCAACTTCGACTCCAATGGTTCGAAACGCTGGCACCACCAACTACTCTGCCGTCGACATCGATCGGCTTCTGGATATCATCCTGAAGGTTCGTCCGCTTGACAAGGACGAATGGGAACGGCTTGCCGTGACCTTCAACGCCAATCGTCCACGTGGAGCACCTGAACGAGACGTGGACAGTCTACGACGTAAGTAGGAGCTGTACAGCACTCGTAAGCCCACCGGTGTCGCGGATATGCCACCTCACATCCGCAAAGCTAAAGAAGCAAAGAGGGCCATTGACGAGAAGGCCAACGTCATCGAACTCGATGATGAAGCGGATGTGAACCAACGCGCGATGGATCCGGACTTCAGCTTTGACGCGGAACTAGACCGCAGTTTTTACGAAGCCGACGACCTGGATATTCTCCATGCACCACTGAACGGAGGTCATTCGGATGGTGGATCCACCGTCTCGCTCAGTAGCGAAGCCACCGCAGTCTCCCTCCGTAGTGAA
>NBNE01000694.1:0-18324 GCA_002215365.1 Phytophthora megakarya | reverse complement strand
GTCAACAGTGACCAGCTTCTTCAGCATTCGGTTGTTCGTTGTTTGGTTTTTGTGGTAGAAGGGAACAATGGGATTTGGTCAATTTTGTACCGGAAAACTTCAATTGGACAAGTGAACACCTTGGTATCGGGGCTGACAAGCACAAGATAGCGAATGTGTCAAGAACTGATCGTGTTGATGTCGCGAACTTATTGGTGGGGGGATTAAGTTTGATGCCACTAGGGTGATTCCTTGTGGCAGCACAGTATTGTCCAGGAGTTGATCTCATCTACGAAACTTGGTATTTTTGAGCTTAGTTAAGGTACCTGTCGGAAAAATTTCCGGGCATTTTGATAGGGATCCTATAGTGATAATATTCAACGAGCAAGTAGCTGTCGTGAAAATGCTACTTGTAAAGAGAAGCAGCTGAAAGATAGCATTCTCTGCTCTTGCTTTGCTGATGCGTCAGTAAAGGCGGTATCAGCTCATAATATTGTAATGGATACTAGCCAGCAGTTGGAGAAGATATAACGGCGCTGATCAAGCGGTGAGAACTGGTCAACTCGAAACGGGCAAGCTTGTTGCCACGAAGACTAGTCGATCATCCATGGCGGCTGGATTGTTCCAAGCATTCGAAAGGGATAAAGCTCCAATATTTGCAGTTCTACAAGAACACAGCAACCCGAAAATTATCCAGCAAACTTTTATCTACGTCATATCGAAAAAGAAACATCATTTCAAAATTAATCTACTCGAGAAGTGTGACGACCCAAGTACAAACGCATTCATCGTCAAGTTGGCATTGATCACTTGTTATAGTGTTATGTTAGTGAAGGAGTTTGTTCACATGTGAGGTCAGCCCCCCCCCCCCATATCCCATATAGTAAATTGACCTTGGGTCTCCCCTGAACTTCAGGTTGTTTGTCGACGTCACAACGACGAACGAGCCTACTACGCTCAGCTTTAGTTTGGCTTTTGAATAGCAGCACTGGTGAAGACGGTCTTAGAGTTATGCAATACTGTAGTACTACTTTATTAGGACAAATTATAATTCCTTTCAAATCCGATCATACTTTAACCAAGTTTTTATTTAGCCTTCCAAAGTCTCGGAATATTTTCAGTGTTTATACTCGCAGACAATTTCAGTACAGCCAACGTACTCGAACCGATGTCTTCGCTTTTGTTTTGTTCTTTACTACTGTAATGCAACAGTCCTATACATCGTATAATGTGGTTAATGCTACTGACAGATGTACCACATTTATGGCACTGTCTAATATGGTTACGTAGTTATATATTTTGATGGTGGAAACTATCAGCTCTTGTGTTGCGAACAACGTCAGGGATATTACACTGCTGCCGATGGACGAACAACTAGTTTGAATGGATGTATCACTTTTGGCGTTGTAGATTCTTTCATGCCACAGCTTAAATAAAATCAAATGCTGCAGATAAAAGAACTTTTTTTCAAGCTACATTTATTACTCAGTAACATACGTATAAATTCGCCGAGATGAAACAGTGTTTATCCACAATACTAGCTGGCAGCTACGGCAGCCTTTATGGCAGCTTTTTTGGCCTCATTTACTTTCATATCTATAAACAATCTATAGAAATGTTCGAAGTTCACATAACGTTTGCGTTTGTTTGCGTCCTTTATCGTGTTGAGGGCTGATGTGAACTCTGTCGAAGTGATTCCTTTGTCGTACCATGCCTGGAACAGCTCTCTCATTGGCTTCGCCTTCGAGTTTTTAAGTGCTGCAGCGGTTTCGTCAAGCATTTTTGTGTCCACCCAATCCGTCAGAACTTTGTTGTATGAGTGCCTTGTCCTGTAGTCGTTGAATTTCAAGATGATTGGAAAGTTCGGCATCCTGTTTTGATCGAGTCTGGCCGAGACTGCCTTCGCTGTAGCTTCATCTACATGCCACTCTTTAAACAGCGCCTCCTGATCATCGAAGGTTTTCATGGCGTTCTTGATTTTCTCCGCATTCAGCAAGTCATCGAGTTTCGCTTGCATTTTGACGAAGGATTTGTATCTCGAGAGGATATTCTTGTCCGCGATGTTTTCGACTGGGGTCTTCCGAAGCCTGTCAAGAACCGCTTTCGATGTTGATTCATCTGCATACCACGATTTGAACAAAGTTTCTTGGTCGTCGACACTTTTCAGTGCTTTTTCGATTTTATCCGAACTCAACAAGTCATCAAGTTTCGCTGTCAAGGCATCATCGAGCTTCAATAAGTCGAAACCTCCAGCCCGCTCTTCATCGCTTGCGTTGTTCTTGTCCAAATGCGTCATGTCATATCCATAACTCCTCAGACGTCGTACAGTCATCCCTTCCACGTGGATAACCAAGTCTGGGTTGGTATCCGGGGCAGTCGACTCGACACCATTGTTGCTCAAAAAAACTGCGGATAAACCCAGTAGGGTAACGAAAATGCGCATGCCGAGTATGCTGTTGGGAGTGATTGGAGGAGTGAATACAGAATGCAGTGTTCGCTGAAAAACAACTCGTACGGGCAATCGATAGCCGGTTTGCCAAAATGGAGTCACATCTGGGAGGTGGAAAATGCTTTGAAGAGTTCCATCCCACAACTTAACGTTATTTCTTAGCATAATTACTTTACAAACATTATCATCAGTGCAGCTATGGAGCTAAATTACTTGGAAGCATTCATGAATGCACATGGGATGAAGACTCGACGTTTAGAGCCATAACATGGGATGAAGATTCGACGTTTAGAGCCATAGATTCGTCCGTAGCATTGCAGTTATTCAGCAATAATTGTCCACGGTTGAACCATATGGAAAAAATACTTTAAGATGTTATGGTCTTGTCAGTGGGGAAGTGATTGGGAACTCATCTCAAGAGCGTCGACGCCACGATTCCACAAAAATGGGAGGAAGAATGAAGCTACTAGGCTTCTCGACTGTGTCCATGGAGCCTACTGCGTACTGAAGTACTTAAGTAGGCGTTCTAGGGTATACCAGTAGTACATGTATATTACTCAAAGACACACTACATGTACCGGATTCCATGCATTTCGTGCTATCGATGTAAAAACTCCGTAGTAAAGCATTTCGGGAAATTTGGACGCGTAAAAAGAGCTGCTGAATCCAATGGCAAAATCTGAGGTACATGAGCAATTCATTAAGAATTACAGTCAAGAATTATAGATGATCATCAAAGATATGCCGTGTTGAGTGAGATACATGTACTACTATTTTAAGAGTACAGTACAAGACGATGATCATCAAAGATATGCCGTGTTGAGTGAGATACATGTACTACTACTGTAGTTCTATTTTAAAGTACAGTACAAGAATTTATAGACAATAAATAGATGGTGATAGTTTCCACGTTTTTATTCAGCAAACGTCCAGCGCCTATTTGAAAAAGGGGGGTGAAATGAACCACAAATCTATCGGCTCGAGTTTTATCGACTTCATCAGGTTTGTGAGGGTTTATTACAGCGATTGGTTGTGTAGGATTTGAGAGCGAGGGCGAAATCCTTGTTTGCGTGCACTGTACAGGTAGTAGGGTTAAAAAGTACCTATCTCAGTACTATAAAATTGGCTAACATGTGGCATGATGTCGCCCTTGGGAACGTTAATAGTGATGCTTCCTCCAGCGTTTTACGCCCTTCCCCATGTTGCGGGCATCATCAATGATGGTTCATCACCAACCACCGACGACGAAGGAATACCGAAAAACGTGAACGCTGCGGCTTCCAACGTGCCATCCGAGTGAACGGGGACATCCTCTTTTCGACCATTAAGCGCTGGATGGAGCTGCTGCTATAGGAAGCCTTGACATCATGCAATGTCTGCGCTCGAACCGGTCGGAAGGCTGTTTTACCGCAGCATTCAGTGCCCACGTGAACATATTCACATTCCAAACAATGGCACTGTGCATTTACCGGATTTTTTCGACTCCAGGAGAGAACTTTGCACTGCGGTCGCCGATTCTGCGCTCGAACCGGTCGGAAGGCTGTTTTACCGCAGCATTCAGTGCATGCCCACGTGAACATATTCACATTCCAAACAATGGCACTGTGCATTTGGAATTGTTTCGACTCCAGGAGAGAACTTTGCACTGCGGTCGCCGACCTCAAGTCGTCGCGTTCTTACGTGCTTCAGTGGAAACTGCAGATAGCATTGCATCTCTCTTGGAACTACTGTAGCTAACAGGCATGTTGTATGTGATAGATAATCTCCTATCCGGAATCTGGGATATACCCAACTATTCGTTCTTGCAATGACAAAAGGCTCAATTCGATGTATTACGGCAATAGGTTGGTGCAGTGGAACTGATTTAGTGGACATTACGGAAGGAGTGGTCGGACGGCTCGTATCTCGACCGATGGCGCTTTGGTTAATTAAATCCGATATCTGTGGAAACACTAGCATGATGACACTTGTCAATTGGGCAAATGAACAAATTACTATAGGGGGTGATATCATAGCGAATGTGTCAAGAAATCGTGTTGATGTGGCGAAGTTGAGACCGCGAATTCAAGCATAGTGATGTTTCTTGATGCAGATTCCTTGTTGTACCACTGAGATTCGTGCGCTAAACGCTGGACTAAATCGACTCACATGTTGACTGGTGCATTAATAACAACTGCAGTTGTTGGTGGTCGATTCGGACTGGTGCAAGTGGTGATGGTGTACAGTATAGTGTCGAGCATTGCTTTCGTATTTGAAACAGCTGCATTCGCAGGACAAACGACTATCGTGGAATTACTGTGTGCAAAATGTACCCCATCCAGCATCTACAACGCACTGAAAATCTGAAGTCTTGACAAGCGAATATTGCGATATTGATGCTGTTACTTAGACTCCCATCCTTCTTCTGTGGGTGATTCATTTGACCTCCTTCGGAAAAGTTCATCGGCGTATCGAGTTGGTGAGCGTTTGCTGTTTTGCTGTCCACTAGTATCCGATACGAACGAGCTCATCCGTTTCAAGACGCGAGTTTGAGCTGGTGGGGTGAAGCTGGTGCGTGGTCGAAGCGGAGTAGACAAAGTGTCTGCCATCGTACGAAACGATTGACTGTGTGTGCGTTGAAAAGTTTTGCTTCTCTCTGCTGGAGTTGACTTCATGATTCCTGATTCCGTTCGAGATTGAGACTGAACTGCTCCTTCCAACTTTCGTAGTGACCGACTGGCCATCCGCTTGAACATCAATCGTGGATTGTGTTCGCCAGACAGCCCTTCCCTTAAAGATTGAGATTCTGGAGGTTGTTTTGCCGAAATTCTGTTGATGTCTGTGGTAGAGACCGCAACAGTTTTTGGCTCAAGTGAACTTTCGAATATTGAATTGGTTGGTTCAACTTCCGACGTAATTCTGAACGAGTTCGGGTGTTGCACAACAGGAATTTGGTCATCTTGGCGTTGGCGTCGAGCTCCTGTCAGCGAAGGTGTTTGTTGATTAAAAAGTTTGTCTGCGTATCGGGTCGGAGACTGTTTTGCGCTTTGTACTTGTTTCAGATTGTTTGCCATCGTCACACCAACGAACGAACCTACACGGCGTAATAATGGCGTTCGCGTAGATTTCGCAATAGGTGTATCGTCCCCGGGAGCTAAACGTTTTCGGGTCGGAAGTGGTGTCGCCGTTGAGCGAGCTCTGAGAATTTCAAAACTACCCTGCAACTCCTTCAATCCTTGTAAAATCACCATCTCCCGTTCTTCCAACAGACGTAGGCGCTCTTGGAGTGGAAGCGAAGAGGGACTTTGGGGTGGTTCTTGATGTTTTGGAGCTTCAGTTGTCACCGTACTGCTAACTCCACCTTCGACATGATTTGTGCTGTTATCATTACCGTTTGGCGTACTAGCAGAAGTTGCATTTGGTCTGCATGACTCACGTTTTTTACGTCTTCGTTCGCGTAAAGCAACGAGCTTCTCGTGAATATTCACACCCACCCCAAACTTTAGCGTCGAATCATTTGATTCCTTGTTGATGGCCGTGTAGATTCGTTCCGCTGCCTGGTGAGCAGTAAGAGTTGGTGGTATGAAAGGGGGAGGTGCACCAACTTTTGCACATACTTCTGCTATCGCTTCTGGACTGTAGACTCTTCGGACAAGCTCCAACAAGGGGCAGCGCGATTTACTCGCTTCGTAACTTTGCATGTACGATGCGAGCATGTCCACAACAACTCGATGGCGGTCTTCAGGATATTTTGATAGCACGGTTTGGAATTTATCTCTTGAGAGAACACACATTTCCACGTGGGTGATAGCACGAACATTTGCTGCTCGTTGATAGTTCATCAACAGTGCCATGTCTCCAAACGCTTGTCCACGAGAGATCAGAACCTCTTGACCTTTTCCGTCTCGACCGCCATTGTTGTAAAATTTCCGTTGAACTGCGTCAAGTTCATACGCCGACTGCACACTAGCATCGCTCAGTTGACTTCCGTTCATACTTATCGTGTGGCGTCGACCTGTCACGCTATTACTTCGTCCAGTCTTGAAATCAGTTCGTCCTGCTAACGCTGTGGTGGTTATTCTTTCGAATCGGTTTGCATCGCGATCAAGCTCACAGTAGCCGCGGTTCACCATGTAAAATTCGACGTCGACTTCACCTTGTCGCATGATAAAATCATTCGGTAAATACACACGTACGTCAAGCTGCAGCATGAGTTGTTTCTGAAAGTCCGGTGTGCAATCTTTCCAGAATGACACGTGCATCACTACTTCCATGTACTTAAATAATACGACTTCAAGGCCCAAGGAATGTGACAAGCCCTTTGAAAACTGCACAATCTCTCCATCCAAACACTCGTATTCATGCCACAAATGTTCGTAGTATTCGTGGATTCGCTCTCGAAGTGGTGCAGGCAACTGAAGTTTCGCAGTCATGGCGAAGACTTCCTCCATTTTTCGTTGATAACTGGTAGTATTGGCATTGAAATTCGACACAAGGATGGCAACATGGCCAAACACTACAGCGAGCACAATAGAACCGAGAACTACCGAAAGTGAAGCAAACAAATTTTGCGCCACGGTTTCTGCTTGCACACCTTCTCCTTGCATCAATAATAATGCCGCGTAGAAACTGGAGGCGTACTTGTCGCGCCACGACATCACCGAAGGCTCAAAATCTTCTGCTTCGTCTATCAAAAGCGTCCAAATGCATGCAATATAGTGCGCAACGAAGATTACCATGGCAACAATGCCAGCAATACGAAAAAGATGCGAGTAGCGAGAATAAAGCATCCACGCCCAGAAATTGTTTCCACTTCCCGACTGATTAGCTCGGACTAACCAAATCATGCGCACAAAACGCATAATGTACGCAAACCGCTCCAAAGTTAATCCGCCTAGCATAAAGAATAACCATTTGTCACCAAAAGCATCCGTGTAAATTTGTGCCAACAGTGATGCTAACATGAGAAAGTCAAGAACTAGACGTGTTTTCACGTAATGCAGCACAATCTGCCAACTCGAAACGACAATTGCCCCTGTTTCAGTCACGAAACTCGTTCGCAAGGTGATCAATACATCAAGTGTCAACATAATCACCACAATAATACGAATATTTCCATGTGGATGATGATCTGGAAAAGCGAGTTCCACCGGGAACCAAAGTACGTAAATGATCGTGGCCATCAAGACGAGTGCATATCGCACCTGAGAAATCATGGAATACGGTGGAAACGGTCTTAAAAGTCTTTGCTTCCACACATGCAACCTTCTCTTAACCGAACCAAAGATTGTAAAATGTTTTTCCGAGTGACCTAGATTTCCATGTGCGAGATTAAATTGATTCAGATGTTCTCCAGTACTCGTTTCGCTTTCAAGCGGTGGAAAATGTCCACTTTCGAAAGTTGAGCCATCTCCAAAATTGAGAAAACTTTCAGCTCTCGGACCGAGATCAGGAACAGAACTTGGATGTTCACTCATATTACGTGAAGATGGACGCTGACGCAAATATTCTGGGTGTTGAGTTCTTGGTGTGCGAGCGGTGATTCCACTGGAAGACACAGGAGCAAAATCGGAAACTACCCCATCAACTGTCATGCTGGAGGGAGATCGCTGTATGTGGCGGATCTGGAATCGTTGCATCATTTCGTCGTATGGGGATTCCTGTGGGGAATGCAAATTCGGTTTGGGAGGAGTTTTTTGGGGGCTTAATTTCGCCACATCCACATGACCTCGAATGTCAGATACTGAGCGTCGTAGACCGGAAGACACCGTAGCCCATGCGGCTGGTAGATTTTCCTTATTAGTTGGATTGCCAGCAATACCTCGCGTTGACACACTTCTCCTCCTTCCATTGGCAAGTGGTATTGCATCTACAGTTGGGTAAGGCGTGTTTGTGGAGTGGCGCCTTGAGTTTTCAGTAAGACTTCGACGAAGAGGAACGGAAAACTCTGGATGGAATTCTTCCTGTGTTGTACCTGAAAGTGAAGGTGTGTTGGTAGTTGAGGATTTCTCATGGTCATCATCGACGTCGAGAGGATCAGACATTGACAGCAATTGTGAAATCGGAGAATTTGGTTGGTTTGTACAGAACGTCGCTGGTTTCACAGGACAAGAATCGATTCCCAAATTATATGCAAGTACCAGGGACCGTTTCTTTTTCTTACGCAGTAATATCAGGAAGCTACAAACGAAATGTCGGTGGTGAACCTAGTAAAGGACAGAAACAACAAATTTGACACATTTCCTCGCATTTATTGAATACTTAAAGTGCCAGATACTCCACAGGTGTTTGCAACTGAACCAGTGAAAAGATGCATTAGAAGAATTGAGCTAGTGATCCATAAGACAAGCGAAATGATGCCGGTCGATACCACTAATTGTTTGGTGTAGTTCGATCGTCCGCAGGCAATTTTTTGTAGTTGGGTCGCTTTATTAGCGAAATATTAGAAAAGGATTTGCTAGCTTCCAAAATTTTTCACAAACGATAAACTTTGGTACTTGAAAATATTGTATCGTGCAATGCGGCTTTTCGAGTGATCGAATGATCTACCTTGTGTATTAATGCTGTAGAGGAAGTTAGCTTGTTCCTTCTTGTACATGTATGATGAATGTATTTACCGTACAGTTCGTTATCACATCACTTCGTAGGACGTCAAATTATGACAAACTTTGGGGGTGATCACGGCCTGGCTCAAGATTGGCTCGATAAAAGTAAAGTACATGTATTCCATCCACATGACACACTATAACGACAATTGGACGTATACTTGTCGCCAAATTCGATATTTAGTAAGGTTAACCTCAACACCAGCATTCATGTCTGTGTCTCGGTGTGCATGTACAAATGTACAATCAAGATTTGCGTCGCGTATAATCTCGAGAAACCAGAGTATATTATACTTCTCTTCAGTGTTGTGGAATGCAATATTTCAGCAATAACTTGTTGGCAATAAGCTTATACTGTACCAGTACTTCCAAGTCCGCCATGTTTTGTACATGGTCAAATGAGACTGCGTCAAACAAAATGATACTTATGAACCATTTGGAGTTTTCGAGATAATCACGTTTGATGTTGACCAATCAGATTTCGTACCTAGCCGAACATCAAAATTTTGAAAGCTGAACTTACTCCAAAAATGCATAAAAACACTACTATTCGACTACGTTTTGCACGAGCTTTCCGGTAATATACGTTTCAATAAAATCCGAAAAATATTGGGACAAGCCAGTCGGAAACACGCCCATATTTTGGGCCCAGGAACAATGGAGAAAATATTTTGGAGGGTCAGTAATTTTTCAGTTTTGCATATTTTAGAGAAACCGAGGGCTTAAAAGAAGCAGAAGATGCTTCTCTTTGCAACGATGCCCTTAAATCGCGATTCGTACTTAGGTTCATAAGTATCTTTTTGTTTGACGCAGTCTCAAATGTGAGGTGTACCATTCTGTTTGAAGAATACTCAAACACTACACGTATCAAAATCATTGCAGTACAGATGTGGTATTATTCCAAACCAGCAGCCACTTAATACACAACGTTGAACATATCCGCTAACGTATTATATTGAGTAACGACAGCATATTTTGCTAGCAGTGCCGGTGTTGTAGCACCTTTATCGTTGATTACTGTCAAGCCGCATTGACTTGAAGTTTTTGAGTCGTATGGCGAGGGAGCATGAAATTACGGTCTCTGCACGGGCGCTCCGGCGCTTCTTCGATTCATTTTGCTGATGCAAAAGTTCATACTTGAAGTTCGTGTAAATACATCCTGGCTACGACAAGGGCGATTTGCGAAATGGGTTACAAACCATGCAATCGCCTTGTCACTGCAGCAGACACTGGCAATGTATGGAACTCACCATCGCTTCTTGGCTCCTGAACCAGCAGGCCAGTGGAGGGAAGAGTGAAGAGCTTTGTTCATTTTCGAATCGACCTCCAAGCAGCCCAAACTCTCATTTTGAGACTTTACCATTCATTATGCGTCGACGTATTCTCGCGATAGTACTTCTAGTTTCTTTCCTAACATGCGTCAGAGGTCTCGACCATAATGGAAATTCTATCAAGATTACCAAGATGAAGACCTCCGCCGACCATTCCATTGTCAGTGATACACGAAATTTGAGAGGAAGCTCCACGACTACAACAGACGAAGAACGAGGGGCCATGAACAAAATAGCCGAGTTTTTCAAAGGGAACCTTGGAAAAGTCTTCGGAACGAATTCAGCAGTGGCCAAGCAGAAGTTAGATCCGAAACTCGTCAACAGCATCAAGTCTGATCCGAAACTCATTAAGGTCGCCGAAGCAGTGAAGAAGAATCCGGATGCTCTTAACGAGCAGAAACTCAGTCGAATCGGACAGTTCGTAGAGAGTTTCAAAAAGATTGAGTATGTCGGAGACGTCAAGGGCATGCGGATCGCGTATGGCCTTTTGGTCCTAGCCATTTTCGGCATTGCCATCTCAGGTTACTTCATCACACAAAGCGTAAGGAATAGTTATTTACATTAGGTAGCTAAAACTTCAAATTAACGTAAGTACCGAAAATTATTAGCAATCTTTAAACATGTTTGCGCTGCTGTAGACGAATCCAGTCTACGGACAACTTGTTGGAGCTTTCGTCCACACTTCAATGGGAAGGTTCGATCTGCTGCGAGCACGATTGATTGTCGAGAATTTCTTCTCAGTCGGCTCAATATCCGATCTATCCAAAAACCACTTTACAATCTCAATGTAACCCAGGTAAGATGCGTATACCAGAGCTGTGGCATTAATCGTTTCCCATACCTCGGCAGAGTTAACATAAAACGAAAGAGTTTCATTGATGTCTCCATCGTCTCCATCGATATATTGCACCAATTCCAGAAATTGATCGATATCACCATTACTGAATCGTACGGCGTAATGGTACGGATATTCCTGCATCTCTTCTTCAGGCATTTGAAAATCATTGGCAAGCGGAACCGAGGCTACCTTTGGTGTATCTTCTCCATCCAAAGTCTTCTCTTGTACACATACTTTGGTTGCGTACTGTGTCGTCAAGAGAACAGAGTCCATGTTGCTCGAAGTACACTCTTTCGGTGGAAACAAAGGATTTGCTGAGTCTGGTTCGGACTTGTAGTTCAAAGAGGATAAAATCTCACTTTCCACATCCATCGTCAGCTCGATTTTAGCTATATCTTTCAGGACATGTGCGAACTCCATTGGGTCAACATCTGAATCGATGAAGAGAGCCTCGACGCCATCTTTGAAGATGAATTCGCTCGTTTGGTCCGTTAGGAAGTCTCCTACGTAGTCGATGCTAAGAAAATCCAAGAGCTGCTCCGGGTCCCAAAGATCAAATGCTGCTCCAAAAAGATCGTTAATGACTGCGCCCCCACACATCATCAGTGTCGACGACAGGAGAGAAATGCAGCGTCGTCGCGTACGTTGCTTGTTTAAATTCTCCTCTCGCTGAATAAGTGCATCTTTTAGACGGGAAAATTGGGTTTGAAGCATGTCAATGTTGTTTTCAGCTGTTGTGACTCGACACTCGACCACTTGAAGGGAACGTTTAATTTCACGAACCCAATCCGAGTTTTCAACATTCACCTTTGTCGCTTTTAAATCCCATTCCAGTTGCTCCATCTCGGAAATATATCCCTGTCGTTTGCACTCTTGTAATCCCATTTTGAAGAGCACAGCAACTCGATCATCAAACACGAGTTTCTCACTAATGACTTCTCCAAAAGCTCGAGTGAGTACATCGTGCATGTCGACTGCATTAAGAGCCTCAAAGCCTAAACTGAAAATGATTCGAAGATCGTCTACACTGGTCATATGTCCAACGAGTTCTTGCAACTTTTCCACTGTAACTTCATTCGTGCGAAGAAGCAGCCTTGCGTAGTCCGAGAACACACGTTTCTTCATGTATTGACGCAACATCCAGCACAATTCACTCTCACTATCATTTTCAGTGGCAAGATCCAATGCGGTCTTATCGTCAGAATCCAGAACCAAAGGGTTCAACGCACACTCAACAATGAGGTATTCAACCATCTCGTTACTCCCTAATGAAGCGGCCAAATGCAGAGGTGTCCACCCATCATTAAACTTCGCAGTTTGTACCAAATCGGTCATCGCAGCACCTTCGATAAGATTTTGGAGTTGTGTCACATCCTGCGACTGCAACACTTGCAACAATATATCCCGTTCGAAGTTATCCCGAACGTGGAGTAAAATCTTCAACCAAGACGGATTTTCCGCACTTTTGATCCCAAATTCGAGAGATTTCACCTTTATGATCATATCTTCAACCGTATCTGTGGTCAATGCCGTTTGAAGAATAATTTCCACTGCCCCTGCATGTTTCAGTTGGATAGCTGCATCAATAGTAGCAACATTTGCATTTGCATCACCTGTCAATTGTTTCCTGAGGCAGGTCTCCACTGCTTGAATATTCCTCTCTCGAATGGCCGAATTTAAGTCTGTGTATGCAGTCAGTAAAATCTCAAACTTTTCACGATCTGATCCTACTCGGACGTATTGCAAGTAATCTTTAGCACATTTTCCAGTGCCACTGTAGACAAAAGGGTCTGCACCATGAGCTAGTAGTGTAGACGCCACTTCCAACAGATTTTTCTTGATGGCACATTGAAGTGGCGAGCGACCGGAAAATCTGGAATTGTTCACGTCTGCACCACGTTCCACTAAAAGTTTCACTGCGGTTGCATTTTTCTCGTTAATTGCAGCGTGGAGAGCTGTTAATTTCTTGGGTCCGACCACTTCTGGGTCTGCACCATTGTCGAGGAGCAGTTCCATGATGGAAAGGTGGTTGTTGCGAGTTGCTTCGATCAGTGGTGACCCCGTGCAACTTCTGTGTTCATTGACATCGTCGCCTATTGCCAATCGACGTTGGACACCCACCAAATCCCCACGTCGGACGAAAGCTGTAATTGTACTGGGAAGGAGAAATGCCATTAGGTTCGTCGTAGCAAAACGAAAAATGAAGACTTTTGCTCAGAGTCCTCAAAATGTACCTGTCGGAGATTGGGTGCACACGAACTTCAATGACTGACGAAGATATTGCGTGCTAGCCACAAACTTATGTGAATAGATCTGGAATTTCAAGGTGTTAGGAATGGCGTACGCATGCACTTGTGCAACATTCTTGAAACAAAACGTAAGGAGAAAATGATATACCCTGATAAATGCAAATTCACACAAGTTTCAAGGTGTTAGGAATGGCGTACGCATGCACTTGTGCAACATTCTTAAAACAAAACGTAAGGGGAAAATGATATACCCTGATAAATGCAAATTCACACAAGTTTTTATGCGAATGACAAACAGTTTTCGTTGGGGAGGTCAAAATACGAAAGTTTCGATTCGAAGCAAAATACAGCACTTGGTACAAGCACATTACAATGTACATGTACTACTTATCAGGGTATCGGCAAGTTTGTGGTATTTGTTGGCACAAATATGAATCCCCGAGTAACGTCCAAAACAAAATGCTTCCTTTTACAGTACAAGGTAAAACATTTTTTTACAAAATTGTGTATAACAATTTTGTGTACACACAAAAACGTATCTAAAATGTAATCCTTTCCAATCATTCGATTATGAAGGACACAAGCGGCGAAGCTTTGAGCGACTATGAGGCCAAACGTCGCCAGCGCATGGAGGAGAACCAGCGGGTGTTGGCGTCTCTGAATATTCCTACAATGTCACGGCCGTCCGCTCGTCCTGCACCGGTAAAATCTGCCGTTAAATTGGAGCCTACGAGGAGGTCCTCCCGCCAGGTGAAAATACGCGTCACGGCAAAGATCCGAGAGAAGGAGCAGCAAAGAGTTGAGCAACAAGAAATAGAGCGCCAAGCGGCACAAAAGTTAGAATTGGACCTGAAAAAGATGGAGCTAGCGCGCAAAAAAGAGCTCAAGGCAGCGGAAGTTGCGTTGCAAAAGCAAGAGCAAAAGTTCAAGCGGAAACAGCAACAGGATCTCAAAAATGAGGTGAAAAGGCAAAAAATGGAGCAAGAGAGGAAACTCCAAGAGAAAGAATTGAAGAGGCAACAGAAAATTGCAGCTGCTCAAAGGAGGCAGCGAAAAGCGATGGAGCGGCAACAAGACATGAAAAGGCAACAGGAATGGCAGAAGGAACAGGAGTTGCCACCGGAGAAAATCGCGCAGAGAAATGCCGACATACAAAAGTTTATTCAAGAAGAGCTGGACAAACAGGCAAAACTTGCCAAGGAGAAACAGGAGCGAGAACAAGAATGGCGAGATGCGGCAAAAGTTCAAGTTCCAACTACGGATGCTGCTGATGGAGACAAAACGCCAGGAGCAACAGATCCAGTTGCCATGACAGGGTTGGAAGCGTTCATGGGAGAGATTGAGTATGAATTGGCATTGTAGGACAATGATTTACCTAATCGGTGAAGTAGTGATGCACTTTGTGATTTTTGGGAGAGATTGAGTATGAATTGGCATTGTAGGACAATGATTTACCTAAACGGTGAAGTAGTGATGCACTCGCTCTTTGTGATTTTTCCACTCCCACGTTGTGCTTTCCGATCGCACACAATCATTCAGATGGGCGTCAGCGCAACTTGGCAACTCACCCGATTACGCACTTTCATCGGATATTGATCCTTTTCTCTTCATTCATCAGTTTTTCTCCCAGTGCACAAATCTCGATGAGTATCATCCCGACCAAAACTTTACCCAGTGGAGCCGAAATTCCCATTATCGGGTTGGGAGTGTACAAAGCTGAACCTGGTGCTGGCACCTACAACGCCGTTTTGTCAGCACTCAAACTTGGCTACCGGCACATCGACACTGCGCAATTTTACCAAAACGAAGCGGATGTCGGTCGGGCCGTCCGGGACTCAGGAATCCCACGAGAAGAAATATGTGTGACCAGCAAACGTTTCACTGATAATTGGGGGTATGAAAAGGCTGTGATTGCAACAATGGCAAGTAACGACAAGTTGGGGCTTGGATACATCGACTTGTATCTGTTACACACCCTGGGTCTAGTTACCACACGGGATGAAACGTGGCGTGCATTGGAAGATCTACAACAACATAAAATTCTCGTGGACATTGGGGTGTCGAATTTTGGCCAAGCTCACTTGGCGAAATTCCTGAAAAGTGTTAGAGTCAAACCTGCTGTGAACCAGTTGGAGTTGCATCCGTGGCTCATGCGACCGTCGTTGGTCAAGTACTGCCAGGAAAATGAAATTCTTCTGCAGGCGTATTCGCCTTTGGCGAGGGCTCGCAAATTGGAAGACCCAACACTTGTCGACGTTGCAAACGAGGTGGGGGCAACACCTGCCACAGGTGCTAGTGGCTTTCAGTTTGGCGAATGATTTTATCACTCTGCCAAAATCTGAAAGTCGAGTGCGCCAGGAGGCTAACCTCAAAGCTGTGGAGATCAAATTGTCTCCTCAACATGTTGCAAGACTTACAGCCTTGGATGAAGGTCTGGTTGTTGCGTGGAGGTCTCAAGATCCGATTGAGGAATATGCAGTGTAAAGTGCGTCAAAAACCAGCTTGAAACGTGGCAACTTCCTGGTTTCCACATCTGTATAGGTGAATGAGTACCTGGCATAGTTAATGATTTTAGTTTATTGTGAACAAATTGACTGTCTCAAGATCCGATTGAGGAATATGCAGTGTAAAGTGCGTCAAAAAGCAGCTTGAAATGTGGCAACTTCCTGATTTCCACATCTGTCTAGGTGAGTGAGTACCTGGCATAGTTAATGATTTTAGGTTTATTGTGAACAAATTGACAAGAACACGTTAGAGGAGAAGGATCAATCAAATGTCGTTCGAAGTAGCTAAAACATGTTGCATTGATCCGCATCACGAAAGTGTTACACTCGGGTACGGTGAAATGTAGCTGCAATCTCCACGGCGACCCAGACCACCAGCACCATCGGAGCTCAAGAAATACGGGTAGCAAGCACAAACTCCAGTACCTCGGTCTGTCAAAGAGAAAGTTTGATAAGCTCCAGCTTCCTCTTCACAATTTTTTTAGATGAACGTACCACAGACGCCCCGAGCAGAGCACTCGATGTTTGTCTTAGTTCCCTTTAGCAACTCTGCCACTACCAAAGTTCCCCCGCTTCCTGCAAGTGTGAGGGCTGAATCATCGTAGCTCAGTCGAGGTAAGGCACCTTGCATGAATGTAAACTCGATGGTTGTTGCTGCACAAGTTCCAGTCCACAGAATTAGCGTTATGCAAATTAAGGTTTCAATGATAGGGATACGTACTAACACCCGTTGCAGAGCACACTGTGGTGCCTGAATCAAACGTGACAGTGGCAGTCCGCACACTGTCGAGCACCTGGAAAGTCGATTGAACTTGTGCCGTTCCAGCGTTGAATGGAATCACAGGCGTAGTTTCTCCTCGAAAAGTGAGTGTGAATTGGCCTCCGTCGGCAGTACACACCAGTGTCTGCTTTTCGTTTACATTTCCAACCTCAAACGGATCATCTCCCCTCGGGCACATTCGATCGTAGCAATCATGTCCACCTGTAAAATCACCGAATGCATTCTCGTACGGACCAAAGTAGTCGTTCGTCTTGCAATCACAGCCTTGGATCTTCGTGGCGTCCCATGTCGCTAACGTATTTGGGGTTGCACCATAGGTAAGACCCAATGGGTTCCCAATAGGGTCTTTAGCCTCCGCTGAAAGCTGCTGGATGCTCTTGCACGTGCCTCGACCACTACAAGTGGCGCCAATGATCGCTGTAAGACCTGTTGGGCAGCGGAACAAATCGCAAGCTGCACCCGTAAATGGTGCTGGACATGAGCAAGCCGCCGTCACAGTGTTACATGAGCCTCGTCCAGAACACTCAGCAGGGGCATGTGCGGTGTCAGGAGCTGTAGCACCAT
Source organism: Phytophthora megakarya (assembly GCA_002215365.1). NCBI lineage: Eukaryota > Oomycota > Peronosporomycetes > Peronosporales > Peronosporaceae > Phytophthora > Phytophthora megakarya. The sequence continues at coordinate 1,045 of NBNE01000694.1, read as the reverse complement.
CAAACCATGCACCACCCTTCGGACACTCACGTATCGCGCAGTCAAAACCCGTATAACCAGCATTACAGATGCATGTATATGATGCAGAACAAGTTCCTGCATTATTGCACGGTCCAGCATTGGTTGATGGACAAATTGATGGCCCAGTCTGGAAGCCACAATCTCCTCGTCTTCCTGCCGAAGGAGGCATCGCTCCATCACCACTGCCAAAACCTGCCATGCATTTGCACACTCCAGTCCAAGTGTCACATTGACCACGGTTGGAGCAGTAAGCATCTTCACGAGTACCAGTTGTAGTCGTTGCCACGGTAACAGTAGCACCACTAGATAGATTGTTTACCACTTGCAACTTCGGAAGATCGCCTGGATTGTTAGTGAATGTAATGGAAGTTGTAGTTCCACCGGTCGAGCAGAGCGGGGTAGCCGCCACAACAGCAACACCGTAAATATTGTCAAGTGCTTCTAACGCGGCCTCCAAATCGCTTGACGTGGCCGTAGATGCAAGGTTTGCTGTCACACGACCACGATACAAGAGCGCGAAAGTCCCAGTACAGCTATTACAGGTACAAGTGATCGTTTGGACAGCATTCACCTGTCCGGTTGTCAATGGGTCGTCTCCTCGAGGACATGTACGCAGTGAGCAGTCCATACCTGTAAACCCCGGGTCGCATTGGCACCCCATAATTTTGTCAGCGTCCCAAAGTGAGTAGGTAGTCGCCACGTAAAAGTGACGATCATCATGCAAAGTTGCTGCATCGCGCATACTCACGCAACGGCCATTACCCGAACATGCATTGGGGCAAGACAATCTCTCACAAGCTATTCCTTCAAAGCCGCTCTCACAAGTGCAGGTGCCTGTCGATCGATCACAACGACCCATGGCTGAACATTCAGCTGGTTGATGAGCCTTGTCAGTTGTCCAAGCTCGATCAACCCAAGCTGCCGCCATCGGGCAAAGTTTTGAAGCACATGTGGCTCCGCCATAACCTGGAAAGCACGTGCACCGACCCGTCAAACGTTGACACGCTCCATGACCACTGCAACC
>NBNE01000693.1:0-18325 GCA_002215365.1 Phytophthora megakarya | reverse complement strand
TGACGCTGTCAACAAACTAATTAAGAAAGCGAAAATGTTCGAGCTTCAGAAGGAACAGTCCAGAGCTGTGGAGGCTGATGAATGTCAGAATCTCGTCGCTGTTGCCAGCAACGAGAGTGCAGAACCTGGTGCATCTGCTGTTGGTCAGGCATCTCGAACAGGAAACGGAGTAGATCACCTAGGTGGTGAGGACACCCGTCGTGAATTTGTAGCTCTTCACGCGCAGATCGCCGCGGGACGACAACTCACAACGGAACTGCTCAACGAAATAAAGCGATCACGTTTAGATCACCAACGAGAGCTGCAAAATATTCAAGCAATACTCAGGAGGCGACTTGTTGAGCAACCTGCTTTGTGCCAAAGAACCGCTGCACACGGCGTTACTACAAAGAGCTCGATGATTTCGTTAACTTCGCAGCGTGGTACAGTTGCTAGGCTCTCCAAGCGGCCAAAGACCTTGTTTGAGTTATGGCATGAATACTTGTCAGGATGTGGCGAGCTGAAAGCAGCAAAGGATTTCACGGTGGTAGAGCGGGGTTCCAACAAATTTGCGTATTCAAGACGCAAGGTGTTTTGGGACGTGATATCAAGGTTAGTCCGCTCGGGTCTCACCAGTGACGCGGCGATTGACAAAGTCTACGCGGTATATGGTAGACACCTCTCAGTTTCCAGTATTTTGGCAGCTCTTCGCAAAGATCGTAGCCGTGGGGGGAATCCATCACTACGAGCGTAAACTACACAAACTTCATTACTCCAGTACATACTTCAATGCCTAATTATTAGGCCCTAATATACGTATACTACTATGGATATTAGCCAATGAAGTAAGAGTTGCATATCTGGTGGCATATCCGACCGAGTATCGAAAATGCTGCACTCGCTGTACGTCATCAACAAAGCTGGGGGTCTCATCTACCAGCAGGACCTGAGCCCTGCTGCGCCCAAGCTTAGCTCCAACGACCACCTGCGTCTGGGCTCCACTTTCCACAGTATGCACGCCATCGCGGCGTTGGCAGCGCCCACAAACTCGGGCGGAATCGACAGTTTGGAGACGGCGACGTTCCGGCTGCAGTGTTTGCAGACGCCCACCGGCATCAAGTTCTTCATCACTGCCGCTCTGGGGACGCCCGATCTGGACGTGGCTCTGCAGACGGTGTACGAGTTGTACGTCGACTACGTGCTCAAGGTACGTGCGCTGTCACTAGATAGAGGTGTGATGCTAACGATCAAGTGCAGAATCCGTTCTACGAACTGGAGATGCCGATCCGCTGCAGTCTCTTTAACACTGGGCTCAAGACCTTCGTGGACAAATTCAACCTTGAAAGCGGTCGCCGTCGTCCGCAGACCACCAGCAACACCGACGTCTTCTACTGAGATAAAGAGATGCCGTGATGTATTGAGTTTTTTTTGTTTAATGACTAAACTTTACTTGTTGCTGAGGTCTTGCAGTGCAGTGAGGTCATTGTCCTCGATGTTCAGCATGAACGACCCGTCACCGCAGAATTTGTCGTTGAGCCACGCGCCATCGTAGCAAGAACCGTCCGTGAAATTGTATTTACCAGTGCCGTGACGTTCATCGTTGAGCCAGTCGCCTTCGTACATGCAGCCGTTCGCGTATTTGCACACTCCGTGACCGCAGCGCACCCCACCCACCCATTTGCCGTCGTAGCGGGCTCGAGTGCGTACGTCTTCGAACACTCCAAAACCGTTGCGTCGGCCACTGCGCCATTCCCCACGGTACACAGAACCATCACGCAGGGTGGAAACGCCATGGCCAGAACGGCGACCAGCGAGCCAACCGCCTTCGTACACTTCGCCAGAGATGTGGTGGTGGCTTTCTCCTTGGCCGTGGGGAACTCCATCTCGTACTTCTCCTACGTATCGACAAACGCCGTTCAAGCCGTCGTCGTACCCCTCCAAGCAGGATTTTCCACTTGTATCGAGAACGTCATTGACCCATACACCCACGAGTTTCATACCGTCGGAGAATGTAAGCGTACCCGGACCATGCTTGAGATCGTTTACCCACTGACCCTCGTACTTCATCGGCTGGCGCCGTTGTGCTCCACCGGTATGAGGCGCAGCGTCAGGTACGTGATACTCGTAGATACCGTATCCGTGACGCTGGTCATTCTCCCATTGACCTGCGTACACATCTTGACTGCTGGCGTAGCGCATGACACCTTGACCGCAACGCTGATCGTCGCGCCAATCTCCATCGTATTCGTCTCCGTTCGCATACGTGCATTTCCCTTTGCCGTGACGCTGCGTTTGATCAGCATTCATTTCACCAACGTACACATCTCCGCTACTCAAGGTTTTTGTTTTGACCGGATTTGCATCAGCTTGTCGCTGAGATTCTTCCTCTGTCTCGCTAGGAAAACCTGCCGGTGTCTCCCAGAAATCTAAAGCTGTAGTTGAATCAAGAAATGGTTGTGGTAGCTCCTCAGGCATCGGGGCGCCGCCAAATAGGAAGAATCCTCGTCTATCGGGACGTACAGCTGTGGCATGCCCCATGTAGCTCTTTATGCCAGTCGATACGAGGACTTCACGTATACGCGCCTGCTGAGGTTCGAAAATGACCATCGACGATACATTCAGTGCTGGTTCAAACTCAGAGAAGCCACCGAAGACCACAATGGCTTCCTGTGGATTGCAAGGTTTCTCACCAACTTCACCGTCCTTAATTCGTCGAAGTAATCCCGTTTCTTCGTCGATCGGAAGTTGCAGAGCTAGCGCCGTAGCGCAGCATCGTGCAGTGAGAACACGAGGTACGAAACTGTTTTCAGGATCCCCACTTTCAGTGGAGATGACGGCCCAAGTATTTGCGACTAAATCCAAGACGTGGATGCCAGAATTGATTGCTGGCACGAGAGGACTTGCATGTTGTTTACCTCCGACAACTACAATTTTGTCACCTTCACCAATGGCAACTGCGTTGTGGTACGCTAGCGGCAATGGGCTGTTTCCTGTGGGCTGCATTATCAGAGGATGAGTATGTTTTCGGAAGTTGTGATACTAGTAATACCGACGTACCGATAGCTGCTGCCAACGAGGTTTCTGTCCACCGTTTAATACCAGCATCCAAATATCCGACAAAATCGCGCCTTTAGAATTCTTACCTCCAAGGACAAGAAAACCTTGAGTGGGTAGGCTCTCTGGGTCGCTTACAGCTTCACGATATTTTACTGCAGCACTAGCGTGCCATGCTCGTTCACTGGGAGCAGGAGACGGAGGAATGTTGGGATCTGTACCATCGCCACGGATCGGAGAGATATCCGTGCAGTAGAGAACATTGTCCTCGTAGCTGATCTCGAACACGTCGCTTGTGAATTGGTGCTGTGAAGACTCATCTAGTGGTTCACCTCCAAACGTGAACGCTTTGTTGTCTAAAGTGACCACGGAATGACCAATTCGGTGCGTGAACTCGCCGTGGACATCGTAATCAGTCAGCCATTTAGTGGTGTTCAAGTCAAATAAATCCAAACGCGACACGCTCGTGAAACAATCGGTTGGGAATTGTTCCCTTCCTCCGACAATCACTGCGCTGTAACAACAAGAAAGCAACAAATGGTCATAACACTAGCTTCCCAAAACGACAATATTCCACCCACATGTGGCCGTTTAGAGTTCCCGTACAGGCTCCAGCCAAGCTGTAGATCTCTGGATGTTTGTTCTCCAGCATTCGCGATACATGAGCCCCCCACGCCGTGAAATCATGAGACTACATACCACCTGTAAGTGACACAAAATGCTCAATGCAACTTGCCATGAGGTGCTACTTGCCTCGAGCCACTTCAATTCCTGTCCGTCTAATGGCATCTTCCAACAATGTGACCGGATAAATGAAGAGCCGTCGATTGGAAGTACACCAAAGTGGAGTTTCATGATCGTTGAGTAGATAGCGGAGATTCCAAAGGGAAAATATCCACACCGACGACAGCCCTCATCGTTCCTTTCACAAGCTTTGGCTTAAATTCTGGTCTTGCGGATCACATTACGTGGAATTCCCTGAACCTTCGATCATGTCCCCCTTAAACTGGTGCTTCGGTGGTTTGGCCCTGATCTTCTTCTTTCCAGACTTGACTTTCTTCGGTAGCACTGGTTGCGGATGAAATGCGTAAGACTTGGGGTCATCTGCGATCGACGTGTCCCAAAAGCGAATAGCAATGGCTTCGACTGTGTATTGGACGTCGTGGAAGCTGTACATCCCGAATGTAAGGTTTGTGTTACCTGTAGTGGTCTCTGTAGTCGCCGACGCAGCAGTCACTGTACACAGCAGTACAGTCTTCTTGACATCCGCCGCAATCCTCGTGAGCGACTGGATCGTGTTCCACGACGAAGCATTTTCACTCTCTTGCACGTACACGACGTATTCCGAGTGGAATTCCGCAGCTGAGCCGCGATATAGTGCAAAGTGTGCTCCATAGTTAAGACCGGACTTTGGAATCCAGCCAAGATGGCGAAAATGCTGGTACACCACAAAGTGCGTCACGAACGTCTCACTGGATCTAGAGCCATCGACAATTAATGCAACACTCCAACTATTAATGCCTATGCAATTGCAACTTTACCTCTGGAATGTCTCCCACAACTCTCGCAATGGTTCGTCCACTGGCAAAACTTCCTCAATAGCTGCAGCGTAGTAGGTTTCTACCAGTGACAAGTATCGGCTTCTCTCGAATGTAGCCATTCTACCGACATCTGACTCCGTTTCCAGCGATGGCAACTTGTTCACTGCAACTCCAAAACCTTTCGTCTGGAAATATTTCCACATCTCCTCGTCTTGTTCCTCGAACGTCACCTCCACTCCATTCCCTTTTCGACGGAGGTGCATTTTGCAAATGTATTATTGTCCAATATCACAGTATCGCTGCAATATCACAATAAGCTCCAAAATATCACCACAACGTTCCAAACGTCACATTTGTATCATTCCACCATGAGACCTGTCCCGGTGCACGTGGTGCTGCCTGCGTCGTCGCTCCAGCGCTCGCCGTCTCTAGAAGACGGGATCTCCTCGGACACCGAGCGTCTGCACCGCTCGTTCGGCTGCGAACTCATCCAAGAAGCAGGTGTGCTGCTGCGCCTGCCCCAAGTGGTGCTGGCCACAGCTCAGACGCTACTCCATCGCTTCTACTACCGCAAGTCTCTGCGCCAGTTCGACGCCTTCCGTGTGGCGGTGAGCTGCCTGTTTCTGGCTGCAAAGGTGGAGGAGAAGCCCAAGCGCATCAAGGACGTGCTCGGCGTCTTCTATGCCATGCTTCGCCGTCGCAAGTGGCGGCGCACGACTGTGACGCAGCAGCTTGTGGACGTGGACGGCGCCACCTTCAGTCAGTGGCGCATGTGGCTCATTATGGTGGAGCGCCAAGTGCTCATTGACCTGGGCTTCAGTGTGTACAATGTGACGGAGCACCCGCACAAGTACGTGCTGTACTACGTCAAAGTGCTGGATGGCAGCTCGACACTCGCGCAACAGGCTTGGGGATACATCAACGACAGTCTGCGGACGGATCTCTGTGTGAGATACAAAGCTCAAGTGATTGCATGTGCTGCTATCTTCTTGGCGAGCAGGTTCCAAGGTGTCGCGCTGCCGGAGAATCCCCCGTGGTATTCACTGTTCGATGTCGAGAAGACGCAGTTGTATGCGGTTAGTGTGGCTATTATGCAGCTGTACAAGCAGGAGAAAGTGGAGTGGCTAGAGCCACTGACAGAGACGAACCCGTTTGCAGTGGATGATCATCCTGTTGAAGAAGATGAGGTGCCAGCACAACAAATTCCTGTTGACAGCAAGATGGAGACCGAGAAAGAAATTTCTCCTCAAGAACCTTCGTCATTTGAGACGACAACTCCTGCTAAAAGTAAGAATGCACAGGTCTCACGTTCTTCTGAACGGCGCAGTCGCTGGGATGATGGCCGTGCTCAGAGGCGCTCACGTAGTGGGTCACGTGGTCGGTCTAGGAATCACCGAAAACGCAGCCGGAGCCGATCGAGAGAGCGATCGAGAAGTAGTCGAAGCCGAAGACGACGTAGTCGTAGTTACAGTCGTAGTCGTAGTCGAAGTCGCGACCGCTACAGGCGTTGATCTCAGAACATAGAATGATAATGATCTCCTCTAGTCTCTGTGTTGCTTGTGCTCTTAGCTGAGCCTAGTGGATACGTCAGCTATGATTTCATCGGCAGCATGGTGACCTACCGTCGACACAATGTTAGTAGAACTATAAGTAATTTTCAACCACAGTCTTACTTGCCTGATAGATATGCGGCTTGGAGTGCTCCCTGGTATTCGTAGTTCGTGGCCTCGCCTGCAAAATATAAGCGATCCGCTTCGGATTGGCGCAACAAGTCTGGATCCTCGTAGGTACTGTCCACCGTGACAGTGCTATAGGCACCTCGTGCCCACTCGTCTTGGTCCCATCTAGATCAAGCACAAACCTAGCGTCAATTCTGCATCACCAACTTGAGAGCTTAACGTCTCACCGCGTGATAAATTGACCAACCGGCTCAGGAATCTCATGGCCAAATGTATCCTGCAACTGCAGATACAGCGCACGCACAATTTCATCGTCTGAAAGTGCCGAAATCTCTTTGACTTTGTCTCCAATAAGGTCACCTTCGAGAATTGGCACCCCCTTTACTGCGTAGTAGCTGAAGATCACTGGAAAATATATACGATGAACTTTATTCCCGTCATCATTGGACGTATCGCTGATCTGAGAGATGAACGAGGCATTCTTAGGCCAAAATACCACAGGGAACTGCACCATGACTTTCATGCACTGGCCCATTTGCGACCGAGAGATAGCATTTGCCTTCGGAAGTGGTAATTCAGGATGGAAATGGAGCTTCCCAGACTTGAGAAAGCCTAGCGAACACGTTACCACAACACGATCAGCCTTCACTTTGCTGCCATCAGTGCATTCTACTGTCACGCCATTCACGTCTTCGTAGTTGATCGAGGCAACGCATGCATTGGTTCGAATCACACTTTTCACTGGAACTGAAAGCTGGTCGATGAAACTTTCCATTCCTACTGGAACCATACAATGCGCACCAGGATCATCTCTACAGGAAAAGCACAGCTCCTTTAGTTTGAATAGATATCAACATCACCAACACTACTTACCCCATCAAGTCAATTTCACCAAAAGCGTCGATCTGCATTTCATCACTTGCGCTTCCCATCCAGGTTTCCACAAGATGCAAACATAGCGCCACCCTCTTGCGAGCATTGGTGCTCGACGCAATAATCTCACATATTTCAGCATCTTCGAGCAAAAGTTGATGTACGGTTGTATCCAGAGCGTGTCCTTCTACTTCTCCCGACAATGCAAGCTTCTGAAAACCTCTTGCGAGCATTGGTACTCGACGCAATAATCTCACATAGCTCAACATCCTCGAGCAAAAGTTGATGTACGGTTGCATCCAGAGCGTGTCCTTCTACTTCTCCCGACAATGCAAGCTTCTGAAGCTTATGCAACAGGAGATCTTGCCACCTCCACGTCTCCTTCACTTCACCTTCACTCAACCGACAATTGCCGTCGTAAATCACGAAACCTGGACACGAACTGGGATGCAGCCACGGATTTCGAGCACTGATCTCCTTGAGTTCAATGCCGAACTTCTTAGCCAAATCGACCATCGGATTGCCTTCTACGCCATGGATCCAAGCTGCCCCCATCTCCACCTTTACTGGTAGCTCGTTACTAAAGGTTTGCGTGTGAATTCTCCCACCGATACGCGGCTGAGCTTCCAGTACACAAATGTCATGAACACTGAAGTGCCCCGAGGTCGCTAAAGCGTTCGCAGTCGCCACACCCGCCATCCCAGCGCCAACCACCACCACTCGGTACGTCTCGACAGCACTCATTTGGCCAGGAATCGACTGGCTATGCGCCGGTATCCAGAATTTGATTCTGATTGTGGCACATCGAAGAATCGGCGTTCGGACAAGTATGGAACTCCCTGAAGACACCTACGAAAACGAATTAATTGACGAGTTTGACGCCCTAGAGCCTCAAGCCCCCGCGTCTACGAAGCCTCCTAACACTTCACCGCTGCAGGAGAGTGCGAATCTTGGACAACCGAAGCGTCCGAAATCCCACAAGAAAACGGCTTTTCCGACGATTTACCCCACGTTCGATGATACTGTCAAAGCCCCAGAGGTTCCTACACCTTCTAAAGTGCCGCTGCAACATGAGAAGATAATTGCAACAGAGCAACAACTTGATAATCCGCTTCCTGTTGAAATTTCCCGTGAGGAATTGATGTCAGAGGAAGAACTTCAGAGAAATCGACGACAGATTGAGCGTGAAATGCTTGACTACCAACGGAGATTCGATCATGTAGCACAAGTCCTAGCGGGTGAAACACCGCAGCAGATACAAGGGCGTAAGAAACGTGAGGAAGAACGATTGGAGCGTCAGGAAAAGCGCCACGAGGCGATGGAGACGCGTCTGCAGCATCAGATTGAACGATTAGAAGAACGAGAAGAACGACGAGCTCGAATTCAAGCCAAACATCATCGAGCAAGTAGAAGCCCATCGCCGAGTAGTGGCCGAGAAGGTGAAGATGAGCCAGCTCAGGATGTCGGGAGTGGCAAATTAGACCAAGAATAATGATGTGGTTGCTTGGAAAACAGGGCACAACTTCCATCAAACTGCTTGGTCTTTATAAACGACCAAACGAGCCAAGGCAATGGTAGTGCGCGATATATGCAGCATCATCCTTCAGCAGCGACTGCAACTTGTCATGATGTTTTGTGGTACTTTAGGTCCACTGTAACGTAGCACAGGAAGTCACAGAAGTCGGCAATAGCCGCCTGCAAATCACGGTGAATGAACCACAACGCCGTCTAACTTTGAAGCTGCATCAACAAGAACACTATCGTAGCTTCATACAGCAGGAAGGACTTATCCAGGTTTACTATAATGATTCTATGCCTTTTGCGTTCTTCACGAGTGCTTAAGATCGAATGCTGGTATAAACAACGGCTGATCGCTTGATAGAGACTGCTTCACACTCTGCAAACGTACAAGCCGTACATGAACCGTGAGAGCACGTTCGAAGCAATGCACAATGGACAATTGTGTGATACAAGACGTAGACGCACCGTACCTAAATTGTGCTAGACGACGATAATTTTGTGCTTTATCACGTCAATGGATAACGATGAGGCACTTGGAAAATGGACTCTGCTTAAGCACAGACAACTATGAATGCTGGTGTGCCAAATACTTCGCTCTGGGCAAGTAAAATCTACTACAGGGAATGAAGTATCTTTCATCATGAAGAACGCCGTTGTTCGCCAAAAGCAGGGTTCACCAGTGGACCGAGGTACGACATGTGACGATTCAACTGCTTCAACTCAACTCCAGGATATTCCTTCACGCGACACAACTCCTTCTTCGTTTCCAAGTCGTGCACAACCCGCTGAAACACGTCTTGGTGAGGATTCTTCTGTCTGTCCGCCATTTTGTCTTTCTCGCACTGACAAGTATGTCTACACGTATCAGGTGATTTAATCCATTACCGTACGGTACGATGGTTAAAGTATTCTCTCACAAAAAATTAAAGTCTTCAGGGATGAGAGAAGAGAAGTCCTTCGAAGTAGTTGTTTTCACGAATAATATTCGGGATGACTGCTTCACTATCTCCGAGAGCATGATTGCGATGGTAGATGTAAATCTTGAAGCCAGTGATCGCTTTGATCTTGTATCCAAAACTGGGTAGTTTAGTTTGCTTACCAACATACATATATATGTAGATCGGATCTCCGAAATCATTTTCGAAGGGAGCTAAGGCAATGGGAGTGGCTTCGTCTCGCGCACGAGGTATGCGTACGTATCAGGATCATCCTTCAGTAGTGGCTGCAACTTGTCATGCACCTCCTTGTGGTACGCGTTCAACCACTTGATCTCTTCGGACGTAAGCAAACTCACGTCAATGAGCTTTAGCTGGATCGGCGCCATCGTGAGGGTCTCAAATTCGCAGAACTCGCGGTTGAGTGGACTCTTGATGTGCGGAGCCTGACGTAGTGTAACCGAGAAAATGATCAGTACCCCAGGTCCAGGTTAAATAAAATGAGGATTGCTAGGTGTTGGGACTTACCTTCTTAGCGACCATGACACTCTCAATACGAATGCCAAACTTGCCGTCTTCATAGTATCCAGGCTCGTTGCTGAGAATCATTCCGTCTTGGATTTTTAAACCGTTCGGGTTCAAGCGGAACGACATCAACTGCAGATTGCAAACAAACAGGCATTGAAGTCAGCACAAACCCGTTTACACGCAGAAACCTTCGTAAAGTAGCTTCTTTCGTATGCGAATGCGAATGCAAGGCACCTACCACACCCTTTTCGTGCACGTTGAGGAACGCGCCGACTCCATGGCCAGTTCCATGACGATAATCTAGGCCAGCCTTCCACAATGGCGCACGTGTAATAGCGTCGAGTCGAACGCCTTCGGTCTTATCGGGGAAAATCGTACTCGCAAGAGCAATGTGGCCCTTGAGCACATGCGTAAAACACGCTTTTTCGTAGCCCGTAGGTTGCCCAAAGTGAAGAGTTCGGGTCACGTCCGTCGTGCCGTCCAAATACTGAGCACCAGAATCGTTCAGATACATGGCAGACGTCGACATCTTGGCACACTCTCCACGCTTCGGCGAATAATGGATAATGGATCCATTAGCACCAATCGACGAGATCGTGTCGAAGCTCAGTGACACGTAGTCCTTCACCTGCTGACGAATCTGCTCCTGTTTGTCTGCAACAAGAACTTCATCCCATTGGTCCTCTCGACCTGCATCCATCTCCTTCTCAAGCCAACTGAAGTATTTGACAAGTGCAGCGCCGTCTCGTAGGTGCGCTTGACGCATTCCCTCGATTTCAACGGCACTTTTGATGGCTTTTTGAGCCATCACCACTGATGTGTCTTCCTTGCGGTTAGCAGCTGGAATGGCCAGGAACACAGCGACGTTACATTGTGCAGGATCCACGAGGATCTTCTTGTCCTTGTTCGCTGCCGTGAAAGCTGAAACCTCCTTCAACATACTCGAGTACGGTTTGCACTCGACGCCACTAGAGCTCAAATGTTGCGTCACTTCCTCCTGATTGGCAGCATCGACGAACAATGTCGCCGAGTCCGGCGTCACAACTGCATACGACGTGCTGCAACAACCTCAGTTAGTTCCCATCAACCTCAATATAAGCAATTCTACTCACACGACGGGGTTGAACTCGACGTCATTTCCTCGAATATTAAACAGCCACGCGATGTCGTCCAGCGCAGTGAGCACAACGGCATGTGCGTCCTTCTCCTTCACAGCTTCCCGAAGACTTTTCAGCTTGTCACGCACCGATCGTCCCGTATACTCATCCGAGAGGAAAGTCACCTTGGAGGGAGCCACAACCGGGCGGTCTTTCCAGATGAGGTCCACGAGGTTCTCCTCCTGCAGTGCTACGAGCTCAATCTCCGTCTCTTTCAGAGCTTTCGCGAAGTTGCGAGCTGCCAACACCGACGTCAAGTACGGATCAATAGCCAGACAGCTAGAACGTGGCAGGTTCTTCTTGACCCATTGCTCAATGGAGAGAACTCCCGGTTCCTCGCTCTTCATGAGCGTCCAGTGCGTGCTCAGCTCCTGCTCCGCCTGCAAGAAGTAGCGACCATCTGTCCACATGAGCGCCTGCTCTGAGGTCACAAGTGCGGTACCGTTGGAGCCTGTGAAGCCCGTGAGGAACTCGCGCCGCTTGTGCGCATCTCCCACGTATTCGCTTTGATGCGCGTCTGCCGTGTCCACCAGGAACGCCTGCAAGGGGCGACCGGTCAATTCGGTTGCTGCCTCCTTCTCCGTCTTGCCCAAGTGGTTGCGTAGAGGCAACAGACGCACGTTCGTCCGGCTCATGAGCACGCGCAAGTCGCGGAGCTTCTCGGCCGCTAGCATCTTCACTGATCAAGGTACTTTCGAAATGGGGAATAAATAGGGATATTGCCTTTTTACGACTTCAACTTCCTAATTCTACGACAATGTGCAAGATGTCTTGGAATGGTCTCGAGGCGTCAGGATTTGGTCTTTCGCCTGGGGATACGGCATCGTCTCTGGCTCATGTTCTATGCTCCATCCTGTGCGGAGTGCGATCTCCTCGGCGAGCACGTTGGCGATTTTGATGTGGCCACTGACGGCGTAGTGCATCATAGACGCGTAATCTGCCTTCTCAAGACCTTCGTCTACCTGTTTTGTATCAACAACACTTTAGCACATGCACCTTTAGTAGTTGCTTGTTGTTCTTACCTTGATAAAAGTATAGTGCATCTTGTCGTCGTGCTTGTCGACCTTTGAAATGGCCACCTTGATAATTTCTTGCAACTGCAGAGACACAAACTTGCGGTTCGTTTCCGAGTCTTCTGTGCTCATGCAGCCGTCGTCATATACCACGCAGAAGATGTGTGCATCCGGGCGGTCTGTCCACAATAAAGGACATTCACAAGTTAGACTTGTCGGATCGTGATTTACAACCACAACACTTACAAGAGCGCACTTCCAGCAGGAACGTCGCGTAACACGTAATAATGTCTGTCTCTGCAGATGCAGGAGGCGATAAATCGTTAATACCGAGGTTGATCACCACGACGTCAGGTACCCAGTCAGTCATATCCCAGTCTCCAGGTCGTGATGCTAGTGTATTCTTCCACAGGGCTGGCATGTTGGGCCCCCAATCTGCAGAGTTGCTATGCACGCCCTTCCTTCACAAAGCCAAACGTCACAGTAATTAGCGAAACGTGTGTGATTGAGATCGCAAAACAAAGTCCTCACCCGCTCCAGGCCAGCACATGCTCTTCCGCATCAAACATACGCGCTGTGATACACGCGTAGCCGTTGTAAACGTTCTCCATGCGCCCCTTCATGCCAAACAAATTCTTGGCACTGGTGGCTTTGCCTTCATTGCCAAAGCCACATGTGTCCGAGTCGCCAATAAACTCCATTGTTCGTACGGGCTGCGGCTCTGGTTGGTCAATCGGAAGTACCTCTGCCTTCTCTTCTACAATGAACCCGTAAAATGTGCAAACCTGTACGCAATACAGTCAGAATTATAGTTCATTATTATCATGCTGTCAAGCCGCACCTTAAACGTCGACATCGCCCCGCGCATTTGCGGTTCCGTCCGCTTGCAAATTCGAATCGTGTACTCCTGCTCGATATCGAGATCCGTCGCCACTGCAAACACAGCAGAACTAGTTAGCAAATACACAAGCTCCAGTCGTACAGAAGTTCTTCTCACCATCACAACAAGTTGCATTAAGTGACGCGCGAAGGATGCAACGCAGCTCATTATTCACGAACACGTTGAAGTAGTTGCCTGCAGCAACCAACAGACACGTGAGCTCGAAACAGCAGGATCAAGATCGGATCGGTCGGACTAAAATGAGTTCAGAACGTGGCATCCACACCGGCCACTAGCACTCATTAACTCGGCACCAGTCAACATGATATCCCATGTTGACTGGTGCGATGACTCATCGATTCTCTCCCGCTCCGGGCAATCAATCCGACGCTGTCAACATTGTAACTGCCACGTACCATCCCCTTTCAGTCGAATGGCGACACTGCTGGTGCCTCGCACGGAGATGTGAAAGGCCACCGCCGGCCAATCGAACTGCACCGTGTTAATCTTCGTCTTGCGCGCGGCCTGGGCGCCGTGATGCAGCAGACGCCCCGTGTACTTGATGAGGTCGCGCGCACAGGCCGGCACGAAGCGGAACGAGCCGTCCTTGTACTGCGCCACGTCGAACTTGTACACGTTGGGCGACACGCCGGCGTCCTCGCGCTCGTCGTCGTCGCCCACGGAAGTGCCTCGGGAGATAGCGAGCACCGTGTCTGTCATGCTGTGGGAACTGAACAGTGCGGTGAGCGGCGGACTGCTCTCGCCCCGACTGCCCCCGCTGTCCAGCCGGGACGTCCTCCGTCGTGCCAGCCAGCGCCGCGGAGCTGCAGGCGGTTCCTCCATATTGCGATGGTCCGAAGCGACTCAGGAGAAATAAGACAGGACCTGTGAAGAAGCATAAGTGTCGCGTGGACTTGTGCCACGAGAAAGTCCAGAATATTAGTGTGTAGAGGTCATCCCTCCTTCGACGTCTAAAATAGTTCAATATCGCGGTATGTGAAGAAGCATAAGTGTCGCGTGGACTTGTGCCACGAGAAAGTCCAAAATATTAGTGTGTCGAGGTCATCCCTCCTTCGACGTCTAAAATAGTTCAATATCGCGGTCATTGGCAATCATGCGCACACTGATTACTGCCCATCTGGGCACCGACTGAGATGTGCATAATTTCAGCCAATAGGAGAGCGTAGGCACGCTGTCGGCCGATGTCGGCAGCTTTATGGTATGGCTACATTTACCTACCTATGGCTTACTTGTGGTTGGATCGGAGCTGAGCATGATGCTGCAGCCATTGGACAGCGCTCGAAGGTGTTTCTGAAGCAGCAACAGGTTAGTTCCTTGCAACTTTACGCTCAGTTCATTAGCACTTGCCTTGGCTTCTGGCCAGCGCTTCTTGGACAGCTCTAGCAAGCGCAGATTTCGATACTCGTCCCACGTAGCCTGCAGATAGCAAAGAGGGCAATGAATGACCGCGTTGCAGATATCGAAATAGAGCTAATTCAATCCTACCGCATCTGCCTGCTTTTGGGCAACATCCTTCTCGCTCAAGTACTTGGGCGTCACATCAAAGAGTTCACTGATCACCTCGGACTTTAGATCCATCTCCTGTAGTCGCATATGATCAAAGAGCAGTACTTCTACCAGCGAATCCGCTATTACGCAACACTTGGACGGAGCGTAGATTTGATCAACAAACCTCGATTCACCGAATACTGCAGGAGCGACGCATCTCTGAACCAGAGCGTTCTTGTCGTTAGACGAAAGCTTGCCCTTCAAACGACGCACTGGCAATGCGAGTGTATGTGGTGGAACTTTACCTAGAGTCCCAACCACTGTTGGAGTATGGGAGAGCGTCAAACCAGCACGACGCCCACGACGATACTTTTGCGCTCGTGTACGTGCTTGAAAACCCAGCGGCCAGTCAGGTTTGGCAATGAGACGGTGGAATGGCGCCTCGCCTTTGTCATAAGTTTCATCACCATAACGATAAGCTTTCCTGCTACCAAACCCACTCACGTCTTCATCGGAATAGTCGGAGTCGCTGTCATCATCATCATCATCGTCATCATTCCATCCATCGAAATTAGCACTTCGTCTAGCTTTTCGACGGCTGAGTGGTGCGTTGTTGAAGTCCTGGTAAACAGAGCAACTTCCTTTCCACAGGACTATGAGATGACGAGGTTGCTCGTTCTGCTCAATCAGAACTTCTCCTTTGTGGAAGCGTTTACGCTCCGAAATTCCTACAACGTGACCCAATTCACCGGTAGTGAGAAGACGAAAGCCACGTACTTGTTGCAAGAAGGCGAAAACATCGTGGTTCGTTTGAGATGTCACGGCACGGATTGTGGCTGCGTAGTCAGCTGGCCAAAGGATACCGATTTCAGCACATTCGTCCGCGATGAGTGCTGCATGAGTCGAAATGGTGAAACCTGCACACCCAAAAACTGATCCAGTGTCGAGGTGATGAGTTGTCACGGTCGTAGTGAAGTCCGATGTTCCGAAACGTCTACGAATACTGAGTTTTCCTCCTAGCAGCACGTAGAAGTTCTGTGAATGGGTCTCTCCAAGCAAGAAACTCTTACCACACGCAACGACGTCGTAGTCTAGTGCTTGTGCTACTTGAGTCAACATTTCACGAGAAAAGTCTTGGAAAAACAACAACGTTTGCAACCTTGCAACGATAGCACTGAGCATGTCGGCCGAGCGCTCCGTAGTTGGACATGCCAATGCTAATTTATCCGGTGTGGGCTTGCCAAATAGATGCGCGAACAGTCCGTCTTCCATTTCACCCTTGCTGAGTTTGGTTCTGGTTATTGGCTGTGTATTCCGAGGAGCTGATGCTGTTGATAATAAGCTTTCGTTCGATCCGTGCTTATTCAACATACTTCGATTAGCCCGAATGCCCTGTGCAGCCCCTGAAGCGATTTCACGTTTGCAGTATTCACTTTGAGCCTGGACGAAATATCCCATGCGTCGATACATGAGCCCTCGATTCTGCAAATATTTGTCATTCTGTGGGTCAAGTGCTAAGGCCTGCGTAAGTGCTTGTAGAGCTAACTCGTCTTTGCCAAGTTTGAGCCGTGCAACGCTGAGATTAAAGTGGGCTTCGTGCATCGATGGATCAAGCTGGATACATGCGAGAAATTCTGCTTCAGCTCGAGCATGCTCTCCTCGAGCGTCGTATAATGCTCCTCTGAGCAGCCGTGCTAACTTTTCTAGTGTTGAATTCAGCGTACGCAATGCACGATCACAATGGACAAGTGATTCTTCGAGCCGCTGCTCGCAGAACAACAAATAAGCCTTCCCCACAGCCAGGTTTTGCCCTTGCGAGCGTGGATCAATTACCACGCAATGATTCAGCAGTGGGTCTTGAGGTACAGCCTCTGGTGGTCCAGCAATGTGCAAACGCTCGTAAAGATGTTTACCAATTCGTGTTTGCAGATCCTGTGGTCGCGTGTAGATCAATTGACTCACCTGCTTTGGTGACGGTAATGGAGGAATGGTTTTCTTCACATTCGTTTGGCGAGCTGCAGTCGGAGATAATGTAGAAATACAAGTGGTCAATGGTGAGGCTGGTCTCCCTGGAGATTCTAGGCTAGAGTCAATATCAACACCAAGTACCGAATGTGGAACTGCTGCAAGTGTTGCCTGTAGTACTTCACGCTGACGAAGACACTGCTTGCGTTGATTGAGACTAAGTTCCAGAAGCATGCCGGGTCGGTCAAACTTGACTGAACTTGGTCTAGTGTTTGGTACTTCAGTTGTTGGTAGACGCCTTAATCCAGCGGAGCTTGGTGGAGTTTGACGAGATTTACTAGCACGTTGATTATCATGCTGCTGTGGAGATTTTTGGGGTCCAACACGACTTGTTGATTTACTTGATTGGTCATTTGGAGATTGAGTCGCAGTTCCGCGACATCGAATGAGCTCGTTCTGTGCTACTGAAAGTGAGCGCAAAAGTTTGGCTATCCGCTCTGTCATTATATCTGAAGGAAGGCCATCTTCAAAATATCCACAAACTCCACCTTGCTGCAATGCACGTGCCAGCAACTTCTGTACCTCATGATCGGTATTAAATGAGGGATCTATGAGCGCTGCAACGGGAGTGCGGAAACAACTTCGCTTCATTTCTCGCAAAAATTCGAGTGCTGGGCTTGTCGATGCCGTTTGGTCATGTCCAATATCAAGACGTAACAACACAAAATTTATCTGGAAAAGCTTCAATAACGAAAAAGCGCGTTCGTTGCTAGGTGCCACAAAGATTTCAAAGCGCTGTTCGAGATTATTAGCGAGGTTTTCGCGCCGCAACATGTCGGGATCCAACACCATTATCCGGTAGTGATTACCCGTGAAAGGATCAGTAACAACAGTCCGTTGATCAAGTCCGAGTTGAAACCCTCGTGTGCGTCGGTCGACTTGCATAGCACGATTCTTCTTGATTTTGGTCAGGAATCGCTTCCCAGCCGTCGTAAACTGCGTGTTGAAGATGGCTTCATTGGGACGCTGTTTTTGTTGGGTTAGTACCGCAGGAGTGGAGATTGAGGTTGAACCGCTTTCCTGTGAACCTTTAGGCATAGTCGCTCCTGCTCCTAACTTAGCGATCATTGCACTCGCCATCATACTGAAGAAGTTCTGCTAGTGAAAAGGTTAATGCAGAACCTTTTTAAAAATGCTTGATCAGGAACAGGCCAGGAATAGTATAACAGCACCAAAACTATCGACTTGACAAACCCTCGTGACTTGATATTTACGCTGAAGCTTGGTTTGGCGACCAGATCACCTAGTGAGCCATTTGGAAATCGATTCGTGGCCGTGCGCGGTAGCCGTATTTCATCATGACCGTGTCGTAGTTTTCGTCATTCGAAAATGCTTACTCCCAACGAACCCGATCAAGCTGCACTCATGGCGATGCTCTGTCCCTAATTTAACTTAATCAATGACGTTGGTACTTGTGATCATGGTACAAAGCGAACGGTATGTCGCCTGCAAACTGTTTGGTTCCATCGTCGTAATTTATGCCATTAGCATGAAGCAATCCAATTTAGCTCTCGGAACTCGGACAATGTTCAATCAAGTCATTGTCTAGCTCGATGTCGGAGATGACCCCGTCTTCTAGAGACAGCGAGCGCTGGAGCGACGACGCAGGCAGCACCACGTGCACCGGGACA
>NBNE01000692.1:0-18332 GCA_002215365.1 Phytophthora megakarya | reverse complement strand
CATTCGTCATGAATTTCCTGTCGTAATTCATAGTTTTCCGTTGAAGTAGCAAGTCCAAATCCATTGTCCAACTTGTCCCATGAACACGTCACACTAGTGTTGAACACGATTTGTCGAAATTGATCAGGATGACTACGCCTGCACTGGAGAAGGCGTATGTTTGGGACTTTTGACCTCGGGCCAGATATTCGGAGCGCCGCAACAAATAGAAGAAACTCAAGACCGCAGCACCCCAAATGAACCGCCCTTGGATTTGATTGATGTAGAGGCGGCTATGGAGAGTTCGCATGATGCGAATTGTGACGGGGTGCTTTTTAGATGAGGGTCGGTCGTGTCGTCGCATTTCCAATAGTGCGAGTTTGTGCCCGGGCGATAAACCGACACTGAATCCGAGTTTGAGCTGATGATGCCACGATAATTGGCTGATCTTGGACAGGATTGTCAAAGCTGAGTTACCTTGGTTGGGCCTTCCGAATCCATATTTCCAACAGAAAACCACGAATAATGCGAGCTGGGGTGCGGCCGTTGGATAACCAGGGCGAATACTGCATGAATAAGCACCATTCTGTCCATTGTTTCCATGTGCTGGTATATTTGGGGACTGACGACGTGGCCTATGAGTCGGATTGAAGTTGGTGGAGAATGTTTTGTATATTTTTCTCCATGCTCGGGATATACGAACCTGTGTCCAATGAACAGAAAAGTTAGTCCATACTGAGGCGTGGGATTCTGACCAAGCTTGGGATGCCGCGTCGGCCATACAATTCGTTGACCCTGGTAAATGTGCCGCCGATATTCTGATGTTAAAACCTGCTTCTCCAAGACCAATTGCTCGATTGATTTCCTGGGCTTCAGGACATGAACTCGCGAGCTTGTTACTCCACGATACAACAGTCGAGTTGTCACTCCGGCAGTGGATGTGAGGTACTAATGACGATTTCTGGCGTGACCATTGTTGACCCCACGTCCAAACAGTAAGAGCAATACATAGATGCTCTCTAACGTTAATGGAGAATGCGTTCTTCCGAATGAGATCTAATTCGTCATTGTAGAATCTAATTTGAATGAACTCGTCGTAAGTGGGGTTAAGTACGGTCAGTCCAACGTCAGATGCGTCCATATCAACGTGAAAATCATGATCTGGTAATGCACCAAACATACACAGCGGAAGTTCGGACAAGTGATCGTGTCGAAGAATGTGGAGAAACCATCTAAGGTCAAGTAAAACTGCACAACCGAGGTAAATGCTGCCGAATCGCGGCCACCTTACCGCTGCAGAATGAAGAGACTGGTAAAATGGTTTGGCGGTTCTGACGCATTTGTAATATAGCGCAAGCTGCCGAGCACCTTTTGAAGATCGTTGCGTGTGTCAGCTAGTTTAATCAGTAAATTTAACATCTTTTGTCAATCTTGGCTTGTGGGATTGACAAAGAGCGGTGAACGGTATCCCAGGTTAACCCCAAAACTGTGAGGCGCGTCTTCCACGAAGTGAATTTGGTCTCGTTAATTGACCGGGACCCTAGCACCGCAAGCATTGCGTGCCGTAGTGTCGACTCTACCAACAGCAGTCTATCTTGTGAGTCTATTCTGATCATCACATAGTCGTTCACCCATTCATAACCAAAACATGGTGTGTTGTCATCTGAGTCGGATACTGTGGATGGAGAATTGGTGGAAACCTGCCACGATATAGCTCTCCCAAAAGCACCATAATATTGAGGGGAATCGGCCCATCCGAACGGAGCTGCAAGGTCAATAATAAGTGTGTCGAGCGAACCAGTTAGCCCTGCCATCTGATGAAAATGATTTGCGTTGGTCATGAGGTGTCGATAGGCTCCTTTGACATCCCCCTTCAAAACTTTTATGGAAAATTGTGGATATGGTGAGGCCAAATCCTCTTTGCGCGCAGCAAGAACTGTGACATAGGCATAGTTCACTTCAGGTAGACAAGCTTTGTCAAGTAAATCGTTCGTAGACGACACGTTTGGAAATGATAAATCATGGATGGGCCTCACTTCTAAACGAAGGTCGACGTCACTCTTTTCTTCCGCTCCAAACGGACTGCAGTGCACGTTCGGCCACATATCCATAATGCTAGCATCCACAACAAGGAAGTGACCGCTGGCTTGGCCAGTGATAATGCTCCGTAGAGCCGCCGCTTCGTGACGAGTAAAAGAAAGGTGATTGTTGAGTGGACAACTTGTCTGGCGATTCGAATTATGCCAAACGCGGGAGATTCCTTGTCTTGCTATATCCAGTCGTACAGAAAGATGTGGATACCATTCTAAGAGTACTTTGAGTCGGTTTGAGTCCAGGGCTTTGTTTGGCCGACTATCTTGCGAGGTCTCGTTGCGGTAAATACGCACTGGTTCAGCTAATTCGAGCTGGTGTTCGCGAACGAAAGCGGATAAAGTTGATTTGGCCGTTGTCTTTTATGTTCCGGACGGTGGATGCGACTTTGAAGTTGTATGCAAACCTAACTTCCGTAGAGCAAGCGAAAGGCGAATCTCCTCCCGCTGTAAGTTATTCTCGAGAAACTTGGCTACTATTACCTCCGATTCACGTGACAGCGCAGTGAAATTCTTACTGTAAATATTTGAACAATGATTGTATCGAGGTGAACCCGGAAATTTCGTGATATGAGTTGTACCAACCATACTCGGAGATGACATCGAGGTGGCACGAGATTCGTGAAATGTTGGGTAGGATGAAAATTGGAGCGTAGAATCAGGAGTTGTCGGCAAGTACACACACTCGGAATCAACTGACGTGGTACGTTTTTTCTCGTCACACGTGGCGAAATGTCCCGAACCACTCCAAGTATGACTCCGTTCTTTGCGTCACATAAAAGCGTGTTCAGATTTAGATCCCCCGAATCGTTCCGTGACGAAATCGCGAACGAGGGGATTGAGCTTTTCTGGAACCAAGTGAGCCCGCCTTGAGGAGAGACACGACGTTCCATTGTTTGCCCTGCAGCCCGCGTTTGACAGAAAACGGAGACACAAACGTTTCCCATCTTGAACGGGTAGTTGAGCACATACATCTGGTGGAATGGATGGTTCGGACCTTGATTCGCTTTGAACGCGTCTTTGACTAATGTTATGAGGCTGTGAGCTTGGTACTGGTTTTGTCGTGGTTGCTAATTTCTTGGGGTTGGAAAAGGATATTGCAGCGCGAATTTCGGCCACTTGCCGTTGGTGAATAGTGGTCAGAATTTGACAATAGTCCGCTCATTCTTCTGTACAAGGAAGCTTTATCAGCGATGCATCGTTTGTGTCACGTTCTAGTTCTCCACGAAAGCTCTCGAGGATGGAGTTAATCCAGTACGCAACCAAAATTAGATCGGACTGTTCCCATTACATTCGCCGTAGACGATGTTTGACAAAGCTAGTGATGGTGTCTACTAGCTGAGAAAAAGTTGATGAATAGTATTCTGCTCCAAAAATCACCAGTGATTGCAATGCTTCTAGAATATCATCGATGGATTCGGCTTGGGGAACTACTGGCAACTGTGGAGGAGAAATTCTGCATATTAACCCCACTTGTCATAGTCCATTCTGCCTTGTCGTTGAGAGAGTTGAAGGGTGCGAAATGCATGAAGGATAGCCCTCGTATACCAAATTCAATAGCGAATGCGCGGCCCAGGACACTTGGGTATGGCTTGAAGAGGAAAAATCTCGAGTTGATCAGAGCCTCGAGAAAAACAGAAGGACGCGTACCTTGGTGTTTTGCAGCAACGGACAGCTTATGAATGCGGTGTTGGGTTTCCGACGGAACGAACGCGTGCTTGGAACGCTGTTTGTAGTCGCGGTGACCATCTTTTTTGACACTATATGCGCTGTTTGCAGGCATCCTGGGAATCAGATCATACGGAGCTTCACTTGTGCATGCACTAGGACTGTTGCCAGAATGTGCAAATTTTGACGTAACCACGGGGATGTTAATCGCTGCATCGGACCGGAGTTGGGGAAACCGCTCAGTAAGTTGCGGACGATTACTAACTAATTGTGCAATCTCTGAATCCTGTCTGGCCTCTACGGAAAGCTGTAGTTCAACTCTGGCCTTAGTGTTTTACCGTACAGTCACGACATTCAGAGCACTGTGGTTACGTGAAGACGTCGTATTCTGCTATGAGCTGACAAAAGGCTCTTCTTTGATAGAACCATCATCATCATCCAGATCTGGATCCAATAGTGCGGACCTATCGTGGTGTGTCGTAGAGCGATGTTGTTCATAGGTGTCCTCGGGTTTTAGACACCTTGGTGTGGTGGTCTGCAAAAGGATGCCCCTACAGATGCGGGAATCGGCTTCACACTCCCGTCAACAAAGAATGCATGTTGTAGTGGAAATATTGTTGGTTCATCAGTCTTAGGGTCAATCCAGGAGACATCTCTGACCGGGTCCGCGTACGATGCAACTGCAATGAGGTTGGTGAGAATGACCGAGATATCGTTCGTTCCTTCCGCATTACCGGTACCACAGATGCGATCGAGAATGGTGTGGTGAGTTTTGACCATCTCGTCAACCGTCCAATCTGTTGTTTTAAAGGAGAGTGCTTGAAATAGTAGCGCCACGATGGGGCAACCTGGGTAACTGTGTCGGATATCGTTACAACAGATTCGTCGAGTGGTTGGGCTGTCAGCTCTTGTCCGGTGAGCTCCAATGCCTGGCCATAGTGAAACGCGTTTTCGTGCTCGATCATTACCGCTTGTCGTAGAAGAGAGCCAGTAGCGTTAGACCTCGCTTCCTTCGCAGTTACCGTGCAGGTGACTGCGTCTAGACGCTTCATCTTCCATGTCTCTTCTGTAGCATCATGAAGGCCTCGTACTTGGACCACACGGGGTCTGTGTTTCACCACCTTGCAGAAGATTGGTTGGTCCCAACCTAACCAGATGAGATCAGGTGTTACCAGTAGGTACGAGGGGGACGTCAAAGGCGGCGACATTCTGGAAGAGATGGTGGGACAGCAACCAGGGGCGTATAGAGAAGGTTTTAAATCGTTATCGGCTCAGGCGCCGAATTGAGGAATGAGCTTCTCCAGGGACCTCGAGCCTAATCTAACTCTACTATTGTGGTTACACTTTTCGCGATGGAGCTAGAGTGGGATTGCTGCCTCTCCTTCCAGAAAAACTAATTTAAGCTGCTCGCAGGCTCATAAATCCCCATCCATGGTGATGTCTGCCTCCTATCGATCTGGTCATCACTAGAAACCTAACGAACTCAGCATTTCATGTTGGCGGTGGTACCGGACCGTGATGACGAGTGATGGAGAATACGTCGAGATGTGCTCGATGCGTTCGAGGTAGCGCATGCTTTCTTCGAGACTGCGGTAAGTGGTTTCGAGCGCATGGGTTGGCCGGAAGCCACCACAACGCGGATGTACACAGGCTATTCGGGACAACCGTGCTACCACGCACATACGTACTTCGAACTTTTATTTCTAAATAATGAATAGCTGTTTTCAACGACTTTAATAAATCAAGTACTTGTACTTGGAATACAGTTGACAACCGTTGTTTGTACAGCAAAGACTGGCCTGATTCAAGCAACTTTCAGATGCACCCCGGATCTCATAATTTCTCCCTCTAATGCGTAACTCTATAAAATCGATACCTGCGGTAAATTATCGTCTATTTAATGACAATCTCATTCAAATAAAGAGTGGAAGATTAAATTCAAAATCTGGAAGAGAACTATTTGAAAATACGTGTTTTTGATGACGTACCATGCGTTGCAGAAACGTGGCCTCATTTTTTATTTGGTATCAGTATCCCGCGCCTATTATTAACAGAGGCATCCAGTGTTAAAGTGGTATTCAAATGATTATAATGTATTCGTGATTCGTACTTATCTAATAAACGAAATAAATGGGACGGTCAGTATTATTCCGGATGCATAATGATTCAATCCGGTATATAAATAGCAGGGGTTATTGTGGTTTGCAGTCATTTTGACAAAACACGTGCCTTGAAATCAGATTTCGGAGTTCCATTCGTGGGAGCAATCCATTATATAGTTATAACGGAGTAGATTTAGGATTAAAATTTTGATTTAGCATTCAGAAGTCAGTGGGCCAATCGCACCTCTGAGTCCACGGCTAGCTCCTTATTCGTTGGTATGCAGTAGCCCTTCTTCATGTGTACGACGTTCCTCTTGAACATGTTTCAGAATTGTCAAACCATAGACCCATTCGCCGCCGGTATTGCTTCTACCTTCGCGAGGCTACACCAGCGACAGGGCAAAGCGTAATCGGCGCTCAACGCTGGTCGGACAACGTACTCGAAGCTGTAAAAGTTTATATTCAAGAACACAATACATTTACATCATAGGGTTGCGCGACCATCTTGAGTTGGCGGCCACCTCTTCATATTTCGCTAGACTTTTCCTCATGCGTCCAGGTCACACAGGTAAATGGGGGCAAACCAATTTTGTATTGCCTCTGATAATCTCGAGGGTGTGGTCGGCGGCCCCTAAATTGTTGCTAGCGTGTGACCGAGAGTGATGAGGCGATATCATCCGTTTGGAGAGATTAAGCGTTGCTTCAGCGGACTGCATCGGATATTCCTCGAAGCAATGTGACACCCATCTACCCCGCAACTTGATTGACAGACTATCTGCTCCACCTGCCATTCAATCGGTGGCACCACCGTTTCCGGGAAAATGTGCTGAGTAATTTGACTGCTCCACATCGGCTCGTGTTGCCGTGGCCTAGAATGCACTGGAGACCGTTTCGGCGGTAAGATCAACGCAGCGATAACCTTGATTGACGACACCAAGATTAGGACATGCTTGTAAAATGTGTTTTAATGCTTGTACTGGGCATAACGACAGATGACCGGACAGATGCATTGTTCTCCATGCGCCGCGGCCGAATGAATCGTTCTTAACGCCTGATAAGCCTATCGTGGCTGCAGTAACGAATTCAGGGGCGACAGGAATTCCACCCGAGCTCGTAAAAAAGGCATCCTTTGCTTGTGAGCAATAAAATGCTTGATTTCGCCCAACCATAATATATTCAGATCTACGTAAGAAAAACGCGAGAAGATTACTGCCCCACACGATACTTGTGGACGATCGAGATTATGTGATCTGCGTAGAAGACGCAGGAATGCTGGAGTCACGGGTGGTTTCTTCCGAGTGGAATTTGATAAATGTTCACACCTTGGAGAACCAGCCGCAACTGAGGTGACCGTATCAAGCCGATGTCACTATATCGACGGCGGCACCACATTATGCTGGACAGCTGGGCCGGAATTGTCGAGTATTGATTTCCGTCACCTCCCGTATTCCAGCATGATTTCCAGAGATACATCGCGAAATACACCAACGTATTTGAGCTTGAGTGCGACCAGCCATCAACTTTGAGAAGAGAGTCCACTGACTCCAGTGACTGTTGGATTTGGTCTTGGAAGCCTCGACCAAGGCTACACCGCACAAAGTTGTCCCCATACGACGGAGAGATCGTCGAAGTGGGGCTGAACTTCTACCTGCGACCAGGAACAAGACATGTTAGCCCAAGTTTGCCATAGGGATTGACTCTTCGACCATGCTCGCGAGCCAACATCGGCCATCACATTTAATTTCCCTTGTATGTGTTCTGCTGAGAATGACAATTGGTACTCGAATTCCGCTAGCGATAGCGGTCGAATGTGAAGATGAGCAGTTGTATTGTGGCTAAGGCAACTGGCCGCGCACCCAACAGGACTCATATTGTCAATGTGGAGCCATACGTGTACTGGGCGCACTGATCGTTGCTGTTGCCACGATGGACCCCAGTGGAACGCAGCGAGTACTGCGCTGTGAAGGGTTCACGAATGTTGATGGACTGTGCGGTCATTCCACGTTGTAGCTTCTGTATCTCGTAACGTGAGTACTGGACTGTGATAAATTGTCGCTGGTGTGGCTCAAGGACACAAAGTCCTGTCTCTGAAGCATCCATGTAAACATGGGTGGTAGGGGTCATCCTACTTGCAAATTGAGCGACAGATATCCGGTTGAAGCGGTCTCGTTGTGCGAGGACTGTTTGAAAGCGGATTAGGGCCTCGATAACTTCGGGAACAAGTTTGTACTTCCCAAATGTCCCGGTAGATATTGCTGAAATGTGAACCCTTTGATACAAGGCTCATGCAGAGAGGAAACACTTGCCCACACATGATGAAAAAAACGCCAAGGATCTTGTTCAAATCGGATTTTGAAGCATGAGTCGACTGAGCGGCGACTGATATTCCCTCATTTGTTTTGTCAAGTTAGTTGGTCAGTATCGACACGGTTCCAGCTGTGGTGTCCCGCCGCAACCCAAGTGTCTTATTTTGAGTACTCCAGGATATGGATTTTTATCGTTGATAGCAATGGGCCCAAGTACAGTTACCACAGGGTACCAAAGGACAACGTTAGCGTCGTGGCATCTAGTCTCGTGGTTGACTTCCACAAACACGGGAGGTCGTCACACCACACATTACCGCGAAGACGACCCCGAATGGGTAGAGTGTCATCGTGGACAGGTATAGAGTCGCTAATCACAGAGCCTGCAAGCGAATAGAAGGACAGCGATCCACACCAGCCAAAACCACAGGACAAATCAATGATAACATAGTCATTAAACATGAAGATAAACGAGTGTACGTCATCTTTGTGAATCGGAACGTGCCGGAAAGCACCGGAGACGTCTTCGATCATCTGAAGCACCTCCATATTCCCGTACTCAGAGCGCAAAACGTTATATGCCGAGAAATATTGCGTGGAGGGTTATATGCAATTGTTGGAAAGTTGGACGGATCGGTGAAATCATTCATCGAGCCCATGTTCGGAAAGGAATATTCGTTGATCATGCGCGTGTCACCTCCTTCTTTATCAACCACACCAATGGAACTTATGAACAACTCCGGCCGCAATGATAACGCGCGTTTGGAAAAGCCGATGTAACGATCATCACGTTGACCTTTGCCGATGTGACGCCGCATAGCGTCCGCATGAGCGACAGCGCTGTTGTGGTTTGGAGGCCCGTGTTGTTGTGTCTGGGGTTTGTCGTTAGACCGTCGTGGCTGAACACCAACTCGTAGAATCTTGTTCAGGCTATGATAAACCTCGTGACAGGAGGAATCGGTAGGAACCGGAACTTCGTAGAGTGCCTTGTTGGGTCTGTCATCCGTGTTTGAGTGACCTCGGAAAGTGGTACAAAATCTGGAAGTGACAACAGCCCATCTGGTTTCGCTTTCATGAAGCGGATGTTCACGTGTGGTAAGTAATCGTCGATGAATGTGACGACATACTTGCAACAACCGGCCGTCGTTGTCTGCATCCTTGTGCACGAAATTATGCACACTTGAATTCATGATAAGCTTTTCCGTGTGTCTCAGAAGGTCGTCGGCTCACATCGTGGACATACTGCACACACGTCGTCACAGGTGACGCTACCCGTGATGCGAGGCACTACATCTGCCATGGCCAGTAGCTGTTCCTAGCGTTTGAACGGGATGTAGTCGAGGCGTACGTCCACCACGGTCACGGCTCTGAACGTGTTGTCGTCGACGAGCACGATGGCCAAGACCAAATGGCCCGTCGACTCAGGTTCAAGCTCGCACATGACCAATGTTGGGGCGTACAACGCCCCAACTGTATTCTGCTTGTGGATATTTCCGCAGCGCCTTTCATCTATAACGGTAGCGTCGCTGTAGGGAAAGCCACACTGGTCGTTGCTGAACTTAGCGATGACGTTCCTCTCGGCCTGCTTTGACGTCGAGCTGACGCCCCCTTAAACCCCAGGGATGTACAGTACATCCGACGACTTGACGGACGTCCCGTCCATCGGCATAATAGTGACAGCGTCCGTTACACCTGCGTGGATTTTCGTGTCATCCGCAATCGTGATGCAAACAGGCGTCTTGCGGTCTTTCATGAACTCGAACGGCCCCGGTCGCTGGTCATATGCGACTAAGTGGACGGGTCATTCGGGCTTGGTCATAGCGCTCATAGCTAAGAACGAGAAGTCGCTATAATACTCCCGGGCGACTTGACCTCGTTCCTCGTCGGCCTTTGTCTAGCGGCACTCCAATTCCTAGTGTCCTTGCAACTTGCAGGAGATGTGCGTGCTATTAAAGCGACGCTTGTCAGTGGAGGTCATCTTCTTTACGGCAAACACGTTGCGTTGAGGCGATGGCGATTCCTCCAAGGCTTCAACACTGGCAGCTCTTGGGTAGCGTAGGCGAGGGTGACGTTCTGAGAGTTCTCCATAACAGTTGCGATCATCTTGTATTCGTCCGGCTGACTACCGAGCAACAACACGAGCTGTCGGTCTTGTCCAACGTATCATATATATTGTCTCCAACTGGTGCATAAGCTCCTTGCGCTTGTCCACGTGAACAGGGAATATTGTGCCAAATACCATCTTGAAGCTGTGACGTTTCATGGTGACGAGGAGGCGGTTCTTAAGCGTGTTCCGGTTGAACTGCTCTTCTAGCAAACGTCATGAGTTCGCTGAGGTCGCTGACCAGTAGAAGTGCCGTCGCACGCGTCGATACGGAAGGCATATATCTAGGTACCTGTCTTACAGAATTGCATGGTAGTGGCGTGGTACGTCCTCGCGGTGGGGTTTTCGCGAATGACCGGTTTCATTACCTTGTCCCGATCGTTTGCACACTTGATCCCACGAGGGCATTGAGGGCTATACAAGCGCTTGCAATGACATGTCGGAGAATGGAGTCGAGGAAGGGCAGGCCCATGATCAAAAGAGAGTCGCCCGCCAAAATCATCGCACCGTACCTGTCCCAAGCCGGTGCAAAATACCACATACCGTCGCTCCCCGCGTCACAGAAAGACAACATGGAGTTGTTGATATGGGTTGACTTTTTACGGGTATTGTCACAACGAATGCGATTGTGCCGTACACCGCTTACACCATGGAAGCGGCAATCATGCACTTGAAAACCCGTCCAACTATTCGTCACGTCTGAGATCCGGACTTCATGTCGGACTTATGCAGAGCTTTACTCATGGGTCGACAATAATTTTCGCAAACCGAACACATGCAAATGGAGGCTGCGGAGCAATGGTGCAGACCATCTCGAGTTCCATCAAGTTGTAGATCTCGAGCATCCACCACCGCGACTGGGAAGAGAATGTGAAGCGGAAGATATACGTACTTAACGCGGAACAAGGCTGTGGGCTTCCTGGGGTCCGGCTGAAATATGCCGTTTACACTGGCAGTGGTCATAGGGGTAGCCAACAGATCCCACTGAGACGCTCGGCGATAGAAGATGCGTACTCTGCGTCACTGCAAGACCATATATACTCAAGCCCTTGAACTGTGAAGCTGTTGATGCGCGAGCCGAATGCCAGAATTGGTGAGTGGCGAGGCGCAGAACACGACGGGGTCCACAAACCTGAATCGGACAAGATCGGATACACGACACATGTGGCACGACGACCCGATTCGCATCAAATATTTGCTTAGTACGTACCACATGCAGCTAGAAAGTAACGGAACGCAATATCTGCTATTGAGGGTGTTCTCCCGGACACACTTCGAGTTTCCCCTCGAAGGTAGCTGGGAGCCTCGCGATTGAAACGACGATGGGGGAGGCCGAACACACCTTAAATGCGTGGTAAGGACACGGGTCGTGTTGCGTGCATCCGAGTCCTGGCTTCTTCGTGAAGTGGCGAGACTACCGAAAGATGGACTGGGCCGATGATTTGGACTTGAACTGCGGAGAGCTCTCGTGCGATTTTCTGCGGCTACACACAAGCGAAAGTCAGTTAGAAGTGTTGCCGTAAAATTAGAATACATCGGTGAGCTGTCAACGCAGGTAGACGTTAAGCCAATGCGTTGAGATAAAACCGAGGAAATTGGGTTTGGGGACTGGTCTGGGTCTGGGAAATGAGTTGTGGAAATAGGTTAGACTGGCTTGTTCGCTGACAAGATAAAAAGAATGGAAATATTGTATTTATGACGATCACGAGTTCTACCCAGACTGATACATATTGCTACGTTTGCAGGTAACGATACACGTGCTCCACAACTGGAAGCGATGCGACGACCGGCATATTCCCGGTGTTCGAAAATTGCATTTTCTGATCACATAGCTGGGTACGGAAGAAACTACGTCACGGGTCGCGCGATGATGTCAACTAAAGCAATTCCAAGGTGATGTTCTGGGAGATAAGGATATCGCTCTCCGAAGTGGGAGGGTCCGTCACTTGAAGCTCCTGCAGCAACTAATATTACGCAGGTGCGTGTCATAACGCTCCAAGAAAGGCATGAAGGGAGAGTCTTAAGAGTCGAAGGAGATTTCCTGGACATGTTGTACGCGATATTCCCATGAGCGAGCCGCATACAAGTTATCACCCACTCTCTTGATCAATTACGCAGCGCTCCACAATGTCGGAACTCCAGTTGGTGTAGTCTGAAATATCTCATCTTGTTGAAGCAAGTGCCCGACACGCAGTGATGGAACTGTAAGAGACGAAAAGGAAGTGTCTCACAGAACACGGGATCAAGATGTATAGTGCCTCCGCGTACACTTGCCCAATGTTAAATGGAGGAATGACGGGATTGAAGAACGGTCACATCAGCACCTTCAACCCGGGGAGCGGCTGGTTGTTCTGCTATCAGACGCGGTGCCTCATCGGCGGCGGCAGTTCTGTCACAGTTGGAGACCAGTAGATTGCAGCCTGATGCGCTGTGACCACAAGTATGGAAATTACTACAAACACTATATGATTCCGAAGATGACGGGTCTGTGGATGGTTGTGAGTGACGGCATCGACGCACCGATAAGCAACAGCACCATCTCATACATTTAGCTCCACGACGATCGAGTCTCAAAAATGTATGCCCTCCAGGACCCGGAGACGATGAAAGCGTAGCAGACACGACAGGTTGAAACGAGGTCGACGATGACGAGGGTGTATGAACAAAGGCCTGTTCGGAGGTGAAAGAGCGATAGTTGTTGAGCAATCGCCAAAACCGAATACCAAAAGCACCGTCGTTGATGGGGGCATCGCAGCGGTCTAGGTCGAGATGGAAGAAGGCGCCGAAGTGGCGTATGTCGCAGGTGACATGGTGCTGGAGCCTGCGGATTCGAATACAGGGCGAGTAGAAATAGAAGCTGTTTCGCGCCGCAGTTTGGAGACAATATCAGATCCAGTAGCAAGGCTTTAACACGGCAAAGATCGTCCTGGTGCGGGGATGTTTAGGGTACGCACCTCCTCCAGTACGCGGCGACTCCGAGGCAGCGCACGACTGACGTAAAAAACACCTCGACATTGGGATCGAGCTGGCCGGGATTGCATGAACCCGCCGCAAACGCTGTGTCCCACTCGTAATGGAGAAAACCGGGGCTTGTCTCGAAGAAAAAGAGGCTTGCACGGTAGAATGTCCGACGAGGACAGCTTATTGCACGAACGTCCGCGTGGAACGTGGTCGCAGAAACCACGGGAGACACGTAAGCATCGACAAGGAGACGCAGCGGCAAGCTTCACGCTCAGGGTTGAGATGTAAGCATCTGCCCACGCCTGAGCGTCCCGATCGGCGATAGCTTCATCCACCTCGATGGCACAGGGCTCATGGCGGGTCTGATACTTCTCCGCGCGGAAGACGTCGTCCGGGAGACCTTGACGCCTGCCCCTAGCTCCCGAATAATCCTCGCCGCTCTCTCTGTTTAGCCGAGCTATCGTTTAGAAGCTCAAATCGTAGATCTCCCGTGTGAAATATCGCATGGAGTCGAGTAGGTTGTGGATCCCTATGCTGGCATTCAGAGCCTTCGATAAATTGTCCCGCGATAGCAGGAGCTGATTCGTGTTTCCCATGGCCGTTGCGCACGTCAAAAGCGTCCACCGACGGAACCGTGACGTCCATAACATAACTCCGAGCGCAATCTTCTGGTGACAGAGTACCGCGATTGGTTCCAGTAGTACAATCCGTACAGTCGTTGTAAAGGAGATCGGCAAGATCTACCGCTCGTATGGACTCATCGTAGATCAACTCGAAGATAAAATCGCTGGAATCGCGTAGAGACTCGAGCAACTATTCCCTAAATTCGATACACGAGGAATTCATTATAGCCCGACATCAGATTTGAACGGAAAATGCAGCGAGAACAAGATCGAGACGATTGTGTGGGCCAAACGCAACGGGTCCAGCTCTTATCCACTCATATGCGTAGTGCACATGAATATCGGCACGAATGTGATGGATTAGTCTAATATTCAGCGGATCAACGCCGGAAATGACGGAAAAGACCGAGCGAGAGACAGATGATCTGATTATCTGAATCAGATCAATTGGACATAGGCCAGAGTGTTCCAAACGAGTACCCCATCCACGACACTGATCTAGTCTGCAACAGACCCCTATCTCGAACGAACTAACCGAAATCACTGCGCCGAGCACTGCGAAGACTGCATTCAATAATATATTTATATATACTTCTAAGAGATAGCTTCTCAAGCATAGGAAAAGACTTTAATTATGAAAAATTATGACTGACTTTTGAATCTTTATGACTAGTTACTAACGTCTGTGTAATGGTTACAACTGGGGATGCCCTAGGTTGACCATCGACTACTGAACGCGCGTAAAATACGTCTAGAGTTTGTTCAGTACTCCCAGCATAGCATACAACTGGTCAATTCGACTTCACAAATCGATTTTAAATACGAATCCTCGATTTCTGGTAATATGATTGTATTTGAAGCGGGTCTTGTCTTTATCTAATGATCGTCTGAGCTTAGCTTCGGGAATACGATGTTATTAGCTTCCGTCGCTTGCGTGGGTGCTAAAAACCGTCTAATATAACTCAATCATTAGCATTTACTCAGGATTCCGACCAAGATACTCACAATTTAATAACACTCAAAGCATGGATGGGGCTAAACCCATTACGGTGCCTGTTAGTTGGTTCGCAGGGTTGTCATAAATACATGACTGGTGGTCAAGAAGACAACGTCGTATGCATTACCGTCTGTGGAAGAGCTAATATCAGGGACGTACGCATACTTGTTGGTCAGAGGAATCCTCGTTAGAGGGCTTGCTGATGCTCGGTATCAATCAATGTCATACAGAATTCGGACTGTGAATGCGCTTTGAACCAGCGTAATTTCGATTTGAATAGCGATTCTTGGTAATGAAGGTACTTCCTCTGTCCGAAAAAATAACTGGGCTTGGATGGTTGATTTTGTTTTAAACCCAAACAGATTTATACTGTCCGCGGATTGGCACATATTTAAGCGCTGCGCATAAGGATTAAGTCGGTGGTCACCGCGCGAATTTTTGTTATGTAGAAGAAAACTTACAGACGTTTATGTACTGCTACTTCCGGACATACCACCTTCGATTCTACGCCAGCTATTACCATGGCTTCTTCCGACACTTCTCACCCCCGCAACAAGAAGGACCTTACCCACAAAGACGATGCTGAAGCTGTTGTCTTCCTGTTAAGCGTCCAAAACACGCTGCAACCCCGATAAGGCACCATTTGAGAGTGTGCCAACCAATACAAGTGCAGCGACGACCAGATCTCGCGCGTTTGGCGCCGAGTTGTCCAGGACATCCAAGCTGACAGACCAATCCGTTCCGACAGCTACAGGAAGAGGAGAAGCGGCCGTAAGTCGCTCTTGACCGAGGAGTCCCGCCATGTCCACAACCATGCCATTGAATTAATCCCCCTCGAAGATAGGACGGACATTCGCACTTTAGCTAGCAAACTCGGTGTTCCTAAATCTACCCTGGACGACTACTTTATGGATAGTGTTTTTCACGTTCACACTAATCGAGCAAAGCTAATGCTTACAGACGAACAACGCGTTGAGCGAGTGAAGTTTGTAACTGGATTTGTGAAATCAGCGTCTAGTAGGAGAAACATGTTTGACAGCATGATGAAATATGTGCACTTAGATGTGAAATGGTTCTACTTAAAGAACGACAAACAGCGGTTCTATCTGGGAGAGCAAGAAGAGAACCCACATATCACATTGAAAACAAGAATTACCGCGTGAGATGATGTTTCTGAGGGCTGTGGCACGTCCTCGTTGGGTTGCTCAGACTCGCTGAGTATGAAATGGAAAGATCGATTCGTGGCCGCTTGCTGTGTATGAACCTGCACATCGATGAGCAAGAACCGCGGCACGGACACTTTAGAGCTGGAAACATATACAGTTGACTGTGACATTTACCGACAAACACTCTGCCGGATGATTATACAGTGCATCAAAGCGGTATGACCATCAAGTAAGCGGGTTGTTTTGCAACATGACAACATCAAGCTACATATTGCAGCCGATATCTCGAAGTGCTGGTCGCTTGTCGCAAGAATGGGTGGGATATGAAAATATGCCCCCAACCTGTCAACTCGCCAGACTTTAATGCCAATGACATTGGAATTTTCGATTCACTACAGTGACCACAATACAAGTAGAAAATTAAAACTATATAAGTCGTAGTCGACAATATCGACGCTGCTTTCCGTCAGCAGGAATACATCAAGATTGACAGAGTATTTTTCACGATGCAGTCGGGGCTTCAGGTTACGATGTGAGTCGACGGCTGTAACAAGTACAAGATCTCCCATCTCTCCAAGGAGCAGCTACACGCTAGGGTCAACGGTTTGCTTGCGCCTTCCTTAGTCTGGAATGACGATGTATACACCAAGGTAATAGTCTACTTAAAGTCGGTCGAGCAGAAACGCACCAATGAAAATCGAACTTAGCGCTTATAATTTCGGACAGTGTATATACTGAAGCCTGCTAATATTTTCGGACAGTGGAAGTACGTAATTGCACCAATCTGAGACCAAATATGTTGGCTTCCTACAACGGCTCGAGGTACACTCGTGCTTTGTAGGTTTACTGTCCCAGTGCTTTAGACACTTCTTACAGTGTTTTCGACTCCTACCCCTTAAGTTGACACATTTTATGGGACACTGTTGATTTAATATTGTTGAATTACTAATAATACCACACGAATAACTTTCTGCACAGTAGTTGCCCGTTTCGGACGAACGCGGTTACACTGCCCACTAACTGCAACGGTACCAGCGCGGTCCTCTATTTTAGTGTTGGATGAGCATTCAAATGGATGCCGGGTTACTGGTGAATGAAAACACGGTGTATTTGGAGGCTAAGTTACGGAGCCAGCTATCAAATCTAAGGTGCTCGAAAATGTAATACATGATATTACAGAATTGAGAGATTTTCTCGTTGGAGACCTTTACTGCTACGCATAACCAGAAGATCTCCCGTTAGTTTCCATTTAGCATGACTGAGCAGTTGGATAGTAGCCAGTGAATCCTTGTCCACCAGTTTGCTTATTACACGACTTGTTGAAATCGTTTTGACGGGCGTTGGGAACGTTGCAACACTTCTGATTGCCTTTCTTGTTAGGATCGATCGATCCACCTGATGCGGTGCAGGCTTTCTGAGTCCAGTCAGCCGTCAAGTAACCTGAACCCTCATATGTTAAGCTTGTTCCAGGTTGGATTGTGTTGGACGTTGCAGCTGCACACTGTGTGGGAGCACTGTGACTGTTGGCACAGATACAGATCAGTAAATATGGTATGTGCAGGTGTCGAACGGTACTTACGTAGGCATCAACAGAGTGACAAGGGCACCAATAACAATCAGGACCTTCATTGATCGGTAGTGTAGGAGTATAGAGGAGTCAGAGATTGTTGTTGTAGGCGTCTAAAGACGAAGTGAAGTCATTCTGTCTTAACCATTGAAACAGCGGGATGTATGGCCTGACTTCAATATGGCGAGGGTTTTCGAGAAAAACATAAACAAGACGAGATGTGCCGGTCATCAATCTGCAGCACATGCGAATGATCTGAAGGAGGTTGCCCTTCAAACCCAGCAGGCTGTTGATCCAGTTCCCGCTCCTTCCTGACCACACATCTACCGGTACATGTACACGTAACACGATCTGCCACTGCAATCATTGTCGCCTGACTGGATCTCCTTGGCGAACTTAGTACTGCGTGTAGAGGAATACTGCATCATATTCGAGAACCGCATAACAAATTCATTGATTTTAATATCAAGGAAACATTTGGTGCAGGAACACGAACACAAATCTGTATTACAACAATGTTATTTGTACTTACAGTATATACTGTAGAACATGCTAAACATTGTCGAAGACGTTTTCGCCCAAAAGGGTTAACCCTTTTAACTTGGTCACGAAGTGGATTTTTATGTGTTTACATGTAGATCGATGATTTGTCCGGGTCATAATCTTCAAACATGTAATTATCACTACTGTAGTCTGTACATGATATGCATTGCAGTGTTGGCATGGATCAGATTGATCTTCACAATTTCACTTCTCAATTACCCATACCAAC